>WNWK01027869.1:0-25902 GCA_009830355.1 Cherax destructor | reverse complement strand
CTTCTTTAAATCTTATGTTGAGCTCCTCACATACCTCTTGGTCGTTTCTTGTGAACTCCCCACCTTCCTTCCTCAGCCTTATTACCTGGTCCTTGACTGTTGTTTTCCTCCTGATGTGGCTATACAACAGCTTTGGGTCAGACTTGACTTTTGATGCTATATCATTTTCGTATTGTCGCTGAGCCTAACTTCTTACCTGTGAATATTCGTTTCTTGCTCTTCAACTAATCTCTTTATTTTCCTGGGTCCTTCGTCTTCTGTACTTTTTCCATTCTCTAGTGCACTTAGTTTTTGCCTCCCTGCACCTTTGGGTGAACCAAGGACTCGTTCTGGTCTTCCCATTACTTCTGTTTTCCTTGGGGACAAACCTCTCCTCTGCCTTTTTGCATTTGGTTGTCACATATTCCATCATTTCTTTTACTGGTTTTCCTGCCAATTCTCTCTCCCACTGAACGTCTTGTAGGAAGTTCCTCATGCCTGTGTAGTCACCCCTTTTGTAGTTTCGTTTCTCCCTTCCTATTCCTGCTCCCCTCTCCACTTGAAGCTCAACTATATAATCAAAACACAGAACAAAGTGATCACTAGCTCCAAGGGGCCTTTCATACGTGATATCCTCGATGTCCGAACTACTCAAGGTGAATACTAGGTCCAGTCTTGCTGGATCATCCTCACCTCTCTCTCTGGTAGTGTCTCTAACATGTTGATGCATGAGGTTTTCCAGTACCACATCCATCATCTTGGCTCTCCATGATTCAGGACCCCCGTGGGGCTCCAGGTTTTCCCAATCAATCTCTTTGTGATTGAAATCACCCATAACTAGCAACTTTGCTCTCCCTGTGTGGGCTTTTCTGGCCACCTCGGCTGGTGTGTCAACCATTGCTCTGTTGCTCTCGTCGTATTCTTTTCTTGGCCTCCTGCAGTTCTTTGGCAGGTTGTACATTACAGCAATTACCACCTTATGGCCCTCAGACTGGATTGTTCCTACTATGTAGTCCCTTTCGCCCATTCCATCCATTCCTTCCACTTCCTCAAATCCCCACCGGTTCTTAATGAGCAGTGCAACTCCTCCTTCCCCTCTTCTCCCTCTATCTTTCATGAGGATTTGATTTCCGGGTGGAAAGATTGCATCTGTTATCATCCTGGTGAGTTTCGTTTCTGTGAGTGCTATTATGTCTGGGGATGTCTCCTTTATTCTTTCATGCCATTCCTCACATTTATTTGTTATACCATCTGCATTTGTATACCAAACCTTCAACTTCTTTTCTAAAACTGTAGTCAGGGGGGTACGTTAGGGTAGGGAAAGTGAGAGACCTGATGAGGAACTATAGGTGGTTGGTGTTAAGGTGGAGTTTCTAATGAGGTGGGTGGAAGCATGTGTGTTTTTGTTTAGATTGTTTGGTTGCATTGGGGTTGTCCAGGTTGGGGGACATCTGAAGTGTGTGTGTGTGTGCGCTCGTGTGTGTGTGCTCGAGTGTGTACTCACCTAATTGCGGTTGCAGGGGTCGAGACTCAGCTCCTGGCCCTGCCTCTTCACTGATCGCTACTGGGTCCCCTTTCTCCCTACTCCATGAGTTTTATCATACCTCGTCTTAAAGCTATGTATGGTTCCTGCCTCCACTACATCACTTGCTAGACTATTCCACTTCATGATTACTCTATGGCTGAAGAAATACTTCCTAACATCCCTTTGACTCATCTGAGTCTTCAACTTCCAATTGTGACCCCTTGTTTCTGTGTCCCCTCTCTGGAACATCTTGTCTGTATCTACCTTGTCCATTCCATGCAGTATTTTGTATGTCGTAATCATGTCTCCCCTACCCTACTGTCCTCCAGTGTTGTCAGGCCGATTTCCCTTAACCTTTCTTTGTAGGACATTCCCCTTAGCTCTGGAACTAACCTTGTTGCAAACCGGTGCACTTTCTCTAACTTCTTGACGTGCTTGACCAGTATGGGTTCCAAACTGGTGCTGCATACTCTAGTATGAGGCCTGACGTACACGGTGTACAGTGTCTTGAACGATGCCTTACTAAGATATCGGAACGCTCTTCTCAAGTTTGCCAGTCGTCCGTATGCTGCAGCAGTAATCCGGTTGATGTGTGCTTCCGGAGACGTGCTTTGTGTTATACTCACCCCAAGATCTTTCTCCTTGAGCGATATTTGCAGTCTTTGGCCACCTAGTCTATACTCTGTCTGCGGTCTTTTTTGCCCTTCCCCGATCTTCATGACTTTGCATTTGGCCGGGTTAAATTCGAGAAGCCAGTTGCTGGACCAGGTGTCCAGCATGTCCAGGTCTCTTTGAAGTCCTGCCTGATCCTCATCTGATTTAATTCTCCTCATTAACTTCACATCATCTGCGAACAGAGACACTTCTGAGTCTATCCCGTCCGTCATAAAGAACATAAGAACATAAGAAAGGAGGAATACTGCAGCAGGCCTGTTGGCCCATACTAGGTAGCTCCTTCACATTCCATCCCACTAACAGAATATTTGTTCAACCCAATCTTCAATGCTACCCAAGAAAAAAAAAAGCTTTGATAATTCTATTTAGTCATGCGTAATTCCAACTCAAATCCAACCCCTCTCACTCATGAATTTATCCAACCTAAATTTGAAACTACCCAAGGTCCTTGCTTCAATAACCCTACTAGGCAGACTGTTCCACTCATCAACTACCCTATTTCCAACCCAATATTTTCCTATATCCTTTCTGAATCTAAACTTTTCTAATTTGAATTCATTATTGCGGGATCTCTCTTGGAGAGATATCCTCAAGACCTTATTTATATCCCCTTTGTTAATACCCATTTTCCACTTGTATACCTCGATCATGTCTCCCCTCATTCTTCGTCTTACAAGTGAATGTAATTTAAGGGTCTTCAATCTTTCTTCATACGGAAGGTTTCTAATGCTATGTATTAATTTAATCATTCTACGCTGAATGTTTTCTAACGAATTAATATCCATTCTGTAATATGGAGACCAGAACTGAGCTGCATAATCTAGGTGAGGCCTTACTAACGATGTATAAAGCTGTAATATAACCTCTGGACTTCTGTTGCTTACACTTCTTGATATAAATCCCAGTAATCTGTTTGCCTTATTACGTACGCTTAGGCATTGCTGTCTTGGTTTAAGGTTGCTGCTTACCATAACTCCCAAGTCCTTTTCGCAATCTGTATGGCTAAGTTCTACGTTATTTAACTTATAAGTGCTTGGGTTATGGACACTCCCGAGCTTCAGAATCTTGCATTTATCTACATTGAACTGCATCTGCCACTTTTCTGACCACGAATTGAGTTTATCTAAATCCTCCTGAAGTTCCCTGACATCTACGTTTGAATCAATTATCCTACCTATCTTCGTGTCATCGGCGAATTTGCTCATATCACTAGTAATTCCCTCATCAAGGTCATTGATATATATTATCAACAACAACGGGCCTAAGACTGATCTCTGTGGAACACCACTTGTTACAGATCCCCACTCGGATTTAACCCCATTTATGCACACTCTCTGCTTCCTATTGGTGAGCCATGACTCAACCCATGACAGCACTTTTCCCCCAATGCCATAAGCTGCCACTTTCTTTAACAGTCTCTGGTGCGGTACTCTATCAAAAGTCTTACTAAAATCTAAATAAACAATATCGAATTCTTTATCATGATCAACAGCCTCAAAAGCTTTACTAAAGAAGGTTAATAAATTAGATACGCAGGAACGTCCCCTCGTGAATCCATGCTGAGTATCATTAATCAAATTATGGTTATCTAGATGGCTTCTAATAATATCAGCTATAATTGACTAGTAATTTGCCTACAACTGAGGTCAGGTTTATTGGGCGGTAATTTGATGGTAGTGACTTGTCCCCTACTTTAAAAATAGGAATTACATTAGCCATCTTCTACAAATCAGACACTACACCTGTTTGAAGAGATAAATAAAAAATGTTAGATATTTAGTTCACAGAGTTTCATTTTGCATTCCTTAAGAACCCTTGCAAAAAGCTCATCAGGACTCGGTGATTTATTTTGTTTCAGTCGGTCTAGTTGTTTCATAACCATTTTGCTAGTGACTGTGATATTACATAATTTATCTTCTTCAGGGCCACTATAAAAATTTATTACTGGGATATTATTTGTGTCTTCCTGTGTGAAAACCGAGAGAAAATAATTATATAAAATAGAGCACATATCATTCTCCTTGTCAGTAAGATGCCCAGAGTTATTTTTAAGGGGACCTATCTTATCCCTAACTTTTCTTCTATAAACCTGGAAAAAACTTTTTGGGTTAGTTTTTGAATCCCTAGCAACTTTAATTTCATAGTCCCGTTTAGCTTTTCTTATACCCTTTTTAACGTCCCTCTTAATGGCAGTATACTGATTTATAAGATGACCCGCACCTCTATTTATGTGCCTATAAATTCCTTTCGTCTTCTCTAAAAGATATTTGAGCCTATTATTCATCCATTTTGGGTCATTTCTACTTGATCTAATTTCTTCATATGGGATAAATGTTCTTTGGGCAGCCTGTATAGTGTTAAGAAAGCTGTCATATTGATAGCTCTCTTTGTTACCCCAGTCCACAGTTGATAAGTGTTCTCTAAGCCCATTATAATCTGCTAAGCGAAAGTCTGGGACTGTTACTGAATTATCCCTTCTATCATACATCCATTCAATGCTAAAGGTAATTGACTTGTGGTCGCTTGTGCCGAGTTCGTCTGTAATTTCTAAATTATTTACAAGGGATTCCTTGTTTGCCAGAACCATGTCAAGTAGGTTATTTCCCTTTGTAGGTTCTGTCACAATCTGCTTCAAAAAACAATCCTGAACTACTTCTAAAAAGTCGTTTGATTCTAAATTACCTGTCAAGAAATTCTAATCAATCTGACTAAAGGTAAAGTCCCCTAGAATTACTACGTTATCATGCCTTGTGGCCTTAACAATTTCCTCCCAAAGTTGTTTCCCTTGTTCCCTATCTAACTTTGGAGGACGGTATATCACGCCTAAAATCAATTTTTCACACCCCTCTGAAAATTCTATCCAGACAGACTCTGTATGTATTATTTCAGACTTTATGCCCGTTTTTATGCAACAATTTAAATGATCACGGACATAGAGTTCCACCCCACCCCCCTTCCCGATACTTCTGTCTACTTGGAACAATTTAAAACCCTGGATGTGACATTCAGCAGGCATGTCCCGATTTTTCATATTAAACCACGTCTCAGTTAATGCAAAAACATCAATATTACCTGCACTTGCAACTAATCTCAATTCGTCCATTTTATTTCTCGCACTACGACTATTAGTATAAAAAATGTTCAGAAAACCTCCCTTCTTTTTACTCTTCTTGTTCATTTCTGTTTTTCCACTATACCTATTGCTGTCCTTGTCACCTAGTGCCACTGACTTTCCAATATCCACCTTATTCTGTTTATTACTAGTTCCCCTAAAATTCATAACATTACTACACTGGGACTTCACTGTTTTGCCCCCATAACCCATACCACTAACTTTTTCTAATTTAAAGCCCTAACAGCTCCCTCCACTGCAGTTGCCAGTGACCCCACCCCAGACCTAGATAAGTGAACCCCATCCCTGGCATAAATGTCATTTCTGCCATAAAAGAGGTCCCAGTTGTCAATGAATGTTACTGCATTTTCCTTACAGTATTTATCCAACCAGCAGTTGACACCAATTGCCCTGAACAACCATTCATTTCCAATTCCTCTCCTTGGCAAAATACCACATATGACAGGGTTCCCACCCTTCTTCCTCACTCTTACCCCTGCCAACATCATTGCCTCCAGCACTGAGACAGTTAATAGGGTTGCTCCCATTACCTCTCATGATGTCGTCCAGACGGCTAACAATATCCTTCATCCCAGCCCCAGGATAACATACCCTCTGCCTCCTATTCCTATCCTTAAGACAAAATTCCCTATCCATAAACCTAATCTGACTGTCCCCAACTAAAACAATGTTCTTACCTCGACTGGCGGTGTGCTTGACGTTCTCGACGGTCTTTGTAGAGATGGTTTTCGCTGGGATGTCTTCACATTCGTCTGATAACAAGGAAAAAGAGTTCCTGGTTTTCACAGCAGTCTCCTGGACCTTCTTCAACTTCAGCTTCGTCCCTTCAGATCTGACTAGCATATACCCTTCAAACGTTGAATTTCTCTTCTAGCTTCCGTTAATTCCGCCTTAAGTTGGAGATATAGCTGCTCGTAGTCGAGGGAACCCATCATCCAATCTCAAGTAGCTAAGAACGGAGAGCACAGTAGAAAAATCTTCACAGAGCAAAGATGGTTCAGTCCACAGAAAGTACACTAGACACGTCCTCACTGAGCTAAGTACAGGTCACAGAGAGCCCACAAGACACGTCTTCACAGAGCTAAGTACAGGTCAGTAAACAGCAAGATCACAGTAAACAGGTGATATCAAAATATGCAAGACATCCACTATGAAAAAAATAGAGGAATTCCAAGCACATTCGTGACTACTCACATTATCAAGGAACATTATCATGTCATTCACATATACCAAGAATAGCACTGGTCCTAGTACTAACCCCTGTGGGACTCCGCTCGTCACAGGCACCCACTGTGATTCCTCATCACGTACCATGACCCGTTGTTTCCTCCCTGTTAGGTATTCTCTGTGTGACCCAATTAATATTTGCACTAATAACTCATTATAGTTGTGACCGGGTGTGGACGTGTGAATGATTGTAACCATGTATAGACGTGTAGATGATTCATTACCTTTGTAACTTGGTCATGATTGTGACCAGATCTACTTGGAGTTCATTACGGGGAGTTCATTAACTTTGTAATATGTTCAGCTATGAAAATTTTGGGGCCCAGTCACTGGACCCATTATATACTTCTGTAATCTTTTGACTACCCCCCACAGGATGGGTATGGGGTGCATAATAAAAGTATTAAACTAACTCCACAACTGATGTCACAGGCATAGTGTTCCTCTCAGTTTGATGAAATATTCCTCTGAATAATCGGGAGGGCAATCATGGTTGCATTCACAACAAAAGGAACTCGGATGACTTCTTACAAAGACACTTGAAGAGTGCAAATTATGTTAGTCGTGATTGCAGGATAAATTGAGCACAACAGTTTCCTGAGTATATTAGTTAGAATGACGCAAATCGACGCTAAGGCATACTCATTGGTCGCCTTGTAAGGTTAATAATAAGTCGCTGGTATGGCGGTTCTTCTACAGCTGTCACTCAAAATACAGGACATTTGCAAATATTTTAATTCATTCTTGATGCCAGTGAGGGGACACTTGATGCAAGGAATTGCATTTGTCCTGCCTTGTTCTTATATTGAACTTATTGTCTTCCATTGCCCAGGTGATGCATGACTAACTGTGGGTTCAGAGTTTCCCTCCTGAGGGTTCGGCATTTACCCTTAATTAAATGTTACTATAATACTAAATCATCCTTATTGTAATGACAACTTGTTCATGTAACAACATCTCAAAAAAAAAAACTCACCTGAGATAAGACATCATATTATAAATACTCGAGATAACAGTGATAGAAGGAAACACGTTTAATACTAGTGCTATTATTTACAAGAGGAAGATGACCAACACTTCATTATAAATTGCTGATTCAACTTGGAAAAAGCAATCACGCACATTGCATCAATACATGTTGTATTTAATCAATAAATTTACAATATTCAGCAATGGAACACTGAGGTATATAGTTACTGACGTGTAACGCAGCAGTGGCAGTGTGAGCCCCGGCAACCTTTACTAGTCTTCTTTTCATCGTCAGAGCATCTCTTCTTGCACACACCTCCCTGCAGCTTGCACTTCTTCACACTGCAGCCTACAAAACAGCATGTAATGATATAATCAATGTGCAACGACACTTAATACTACAATGCAATGGTGAGTACAGTGGAACTGGGATAAGTTGCCGTGGACTGGTATAAAATATTGAAAACTGTTCAAGAAAACGGCATTTTATTATGTAAATTTATTTTGAACAATCGACAATTTTGTAGCTACTGTGAGATACCATTGGTTGCGACTTTGGTATGCTGGAGTATGCTACTGGATGATTTTAAAATTTCGCAAGGAGTTCTAATATTACACAATATTTATTGCACTGATAGCCTGTGAAAGCTGCTATTATTTATAGGTCCCCTACTGTTTATTAACATGTATACACTCATTTTGCAGGTTAAATTATTTATTAAATACAACCACAATTACTAATCTTATGTGCGTAAAATCATATAATCTCTTTATACACCTTGTAATTATGTATACATAATTTTCTTAATATTTTATAAACTAATTTCTTATCGTTCGTAGCCAGGATGGCAATACAGATCCTCACCGTCTTACGTCCGAGTTCCGTTCCGACCGACCGATCGGATCTCGAAATGGACGAATGTGGGAATTATGTTAGCATAGCGTGTACAAGTCATGTACTTGTACAACATTCTTTTAACCTAATGAATTTCTGTCATGATTATCTCGTTTTTTAATCAACCTGCTTCATTACTTTAAGTTTCATTACTCACAAACTGATGTTCCTTATTTGTAGGTATCATTCATACGCTTCACAAATAAAAATGCTGTATGGAATATAGCCTAGGCTAGGACTATCAATTTTCTCGTTACTCATTATTTCAACAATGTCTTTTACCGTTTTAGTCTTTTTATGATTTTATCTAACATAGTACAGTAAGTATATTTATTATTCTATATTTTCTGTTTTATCATTTTTAAAATACCATTCTAATACGTAGTGTATTTTTTTTCGGTCTTATGTGCAGATGGAGGTAATTCGCATAATTCGAAAGTCTGAGAGGATTAGTATTATGTTTTTGTTATATAACTTTACTTGTATAAAGGCAAAGGAGACAAACGAGAGTATAAGAATTATAGGGGAATAAGCCTATTGAGTAAACAAAGTCATCAGCTTTTTGCTGATGACTCGGTGCTTTTGGGAAAATCTGAAGTTGCAGAGGTTAGTGGATGAATTTGGGAGGGTATGTAAAAGAAGGAAATTAAAAGTGAATATAGGAAACAGCATATAGGAGGAAGTGAATGTGTTCAGATATTTGGGAGTGGACCTGTAAGCAGATGGGTCTATAAAAGACGAGGTGAACCATAGAACTGATGAGGGGGAAAAAGGTGAGTGGTGCACTGAGGAGTCTATGGAGACAAAGAACGTTATCCAAGGTAGCAAAGAGGGGAATGTATGAGAGTATAGTTATATAGGTGTGAAGCATGGTTGGTGAATATTGCAACAAGGAGAAGGCTGGAGGCAGTGGAGATGTAGTGTCTGAGGGCAATGTATGGTTGTGGCATGCAAAGAGTATGTTACAATTTATTTGGCATTTGTCACTCCCACATAGACTGCCTCCCAACCAGTGAACCGGATGCTAAGGGCACCCATCATTAAATCAGTACCTTGGTTCATTGGCCAACCACAGGCGAGCAGCCTAGGTGCTGGTTGAGAATGGTGCACACTCTCTTGCTTCTGCTTTACCATCAATCATCATGGTGTACACTTACTATTCTATCTGTACATATTGTACATAGTGTACATACTTTTATATATCTTGTGAAGGCAAATATACATTATAGTATACTGTTGACTTTTGTTTGCGCCACATTCCCATTACAACCTGTTTTCATAATATGGATGCCTGTCCGAGAGCTGGAGCTGGAACTAGAGCTGGTCTTGGTACTGCGTGTCAGTCTGCTATTGTGTGTATCCTGCAACTCGTACTGTTGTTGCGTGCATTGCAAACAGCGTTTTTTAGTGGGCTATGCAATCAATACGGGTAAGGCGGCTGGTGAATAAGTATACCATCCAGAAACTGCCAAAACTATCTCTAAGAAGCAAGCTCGCCACCCATATTGATACCCATCAATTGCACAACCCAGGACAGCATGGGTTTAGAGCAGGCCGCTCCTGTCTGTCCCAACTACTGGACCACTACGACAAGGTCCTGGATGCTCTAGAAGATAAACAGAATGCAGATGTTATATACAAAGATTTTGCAAAAGCCTTTGACAAGTGTGACCATGGTGTAATAGCACACAAAATGCGTGATAAAGGCATAACAGGAAAAGTTGGTAGATGGATCTATAATTTCCTAACACGTAGAACACAAAGAGTAGTAGTCAACAGAGTAAAGTCTGAGGCAGCTACTGTGAAAAGCTCTGTTCCACAAGGCACAGTACTTGCTCCCATCCTATTCCTCATCCTCATATCAGACATTGACAGGGATATAAGCCACAGTGCTGTGTCTTCCTTTGCAGATGACACCCGAATCTGTATGACAGTGTCCACCGTTGAAGACACTGCAAGACTCCAAGCAGACATAAACCAAATCTTTAAATGGGCTGCAGAAAACAATATGAATTTCAATGATGAGAAATTTCAATTACTCAGATACGGAAAACGTGAAGAAATTAAAATCTCATCGGAGTACAAAACTAATTCCAACTACACAATAGAGCGAAAAACTAATGTCAAAGACCTGGGAGTGATCATGTCAGAGGATCTCACCTTCAAGGACCATAACAATGTAGCAATCGCATCTGCTCGAAAAATGACAGGATGGATAATGAGAACCTTCAAAACCAGGGATGCCAAGCCCATGTTGACACTTTACAGATCGCTGGTTCTATCTAGGCTGGAATATTGCTGCACACTAACTGCACCTTTCAAGGCGGGTGAAATTGCTGACCTTGAAAATGTGCAGAGAACCTTCACAGCACGCATAAGTGCGATAAACCACCTTAATTACTGGGAACGCTTGAAGTTCCTAAACCTGTACTCTCTAGAACGCAGGCGGGAGAGATACATTATTATATACACATGGAAAATTCTCGAGGGCTTAGTACCAAACTTGCACACAAAAATCACTCCCTACGAAAGCAAAAGACTCGGCAGGCGATGTAACATCCCCAATGAAGAGCAGGGGTGCCACTAGCACGTTGAGGGACAACACAATAAGTGTGAGGGGCCCAAGACTGTTCAACTGCCTCCCAGCATACATCAGGGGGATCACCAACACACCCCTGGCTGTCTTCAAGCAGGCACTGGACAGGCACCTCAAGTCGGTACCGGATCAGCCGGGCTGTGGTTCGTACGTTGGACTGCGTGCGGCCTGCAGTAACAGCCTGGTTGATCAGGCTCTGGTCCAACAGGAGGCCTGGTCACAGACCGGGCCGCGGGGGCGTTGACCCCTGGAATTCTCTCCAGGTAGACTCCAGGTAGACTCCAGGTAGACAGTGTTGCTGACGAATTGCTCGTTCCATTGGCATAGAATACCAACAAACTCTCACTGCTGCGCAGCTTCGTGATGCTATTTGTGCTAAATTGGGGCAGCTCAACCACTCAGGATCAACTTCTTTATTTGTTGACCGATTGCGCTCATTTAGAAGCTTATATAAAAGGAGTTGTGACGAAGTTTCAATAAAATCGGCCAAAAAGCAAATGAACCACGCAAGATTTACTGAAAATTCCAAAAAAATCCACTTAGGAGAGATCGAGGCCGAAGTGGTAGCTGGAAAAGTTGTTTTGACACTTCCTGCTGATAGAACACTTCTAAGACCATCGTTCGGTATGTACTAATGCTGTAATAAAGCTAATCTTCATTCTAAAAAAAATAGAGTTTGTAGGTTTCTTGACATTTAGCAAAATATCGGACTTTTACCCCACACAAATCTGAAAATATTTGGGATACTTCAAAAAGGTACATACACATCGGTAAAGCAGTCATTCTTCTATGTTTATTATGAAAATCACGTCAATTCGTTCATTAATAATGACTCCACATGGCTAAATAGGTAAATAACTTACTTCCGAAATAATGGCCGAAGCGCGCGGCAGCCCGAGTACTCGGAGAAAAAAAAGAAATCCCGAAAAAAATACTTGTTTTTTCCACTGTTTTCATCATCTATGAGTGTCTACTACAGTTTACCATTGCTAGATCCGTTTTCTCTTATAACAAGATGTGAGAATGGGAAAAAGTAATCCTTATGGGCGATCTTACCCTCCCACTAACTGGGGATATACCGTCATATTATGCCATATAATATTTATTCTGGTGTGTTTTTCATGTTTCTATGCTATTAATATGTCGCCTTATGTCATAATTGATATTAGCATAAGAAAAGAACAATTTGTTGGCTGGTGTGTGTTGGCCGCTACATCGTAATTTATGGTCCGTCAGCACTTCTTATCCGAGAAGGCCAGAGAAGGCTCCTGATTGGTTCTCAGGCCATATTAGCCCCGCTTACTCTCATATGATCTCAAATGGTGAATTTGTATTATATTAGAGAGAAAAATATAAGAAATTTATAGAAAAAAAACGGATTTTTTTTTTTTACCGCGTCAGTGCGCATGTTATGACAGACGCCGTCACCACACATGTTATAAATTACTATAACTCCTTGTAGAAACATCGTATAATGATGAGAATTATACGAGGGAGTTGCCAGAAAGATCAGCTATTTTTCTGTAAGAAAATCTAAATTTTCGTAGTTTTTCAATTTTTTTCTTCTGAGCGCGCTCCATGTCTAAGCGCCCCCTTAAAGGTTGAAGCAAGTACGTATGGCACACCAAACTGAGGTATCTCCCGCTACAGGAGCTATTAATCGCCGATCTCGGCCTAGGTTCCTTTGTAATGTGGGAGGGCTAACAACAGAGCAATCAGACCAACAGTCTTGTGAAGCAGGTGGTGCACTGGGTTTGTCTCAGGGCGAGTCCGCTTCATTGGCACTTGAGTTAGTTTAGTTAGTTTGATATCTTTATTATGCACCCCATACCCATCCTGTGGGCGGTAGTCAAAAGATTACAGAGGTACATAATGGGTCCAGGGACTGGACCTCAAAGTTTGATAGCTGAGCAAGTTACAAAGGTAATGAACTCAGATGGTCACAATCATGACAAGTTACAAAGGTATTTGCAGATTACAGAGGTATATATAGGGTCCAGAGACTGGGCCCCAAAGTTTTGATAGCTTTACAAGGTACAATGGTAATTAATTCACTAGTTACAAGGTAATGAATCATGTAAGTAAATTTACTTACGTCTGTACATGGTTGCACTCATGAACAAATTATAAAGCAATGAGCAATCTATTAGTCTACACCCAGCCACAACTGTAATGAGTTATTGGTGCAAATTTTAATAGTTGGGTCACACACACACACATATACATATACACATACATATACACACACACACATACATGTATATACATACACACATACACATACACACATATATACATACACACACACACACACGTGTCAATGCTTTATTTACAGGGAGCAAAGTCAGGGTATTTTTCCAGAATGGTCTGTAATATACCACTGTGGATAAAATACTTTGACATATCTTGAACATTTCTGAATGAGTAGTCTCTGAATTCATTAATTTTATCGCACTCCAGTACATAATGACGCAGGGTGTGACAATAATCCAACTGGCAAAGTTTACATCTTGTTTGGTCTACATCTGGTGGTGGTGATTTAACCTGCCAAAGATACTTGTAACCCAGCCGGAGGCGGGCGGTAGTGACATCCAAGAGTCTGCTTATTTTGTTGGATGTACCATAGACATGTGGCTCCTCCTGCATGATAGAGTGATGATAGATGGACTGACTGGTGTCAAACTCCCTGAGTCTTAAGTCAATAAAATTCAGTTGAAGTTCTTTTCGTATTATTGTTCTTAAACTGCTAACTGACAAGCCAAGATTGTAATCTATCCCCTCTTTGAAAGCATAAAACTTAGCCAATTTATCAGTTCTATCATGCATCTGAAGACCAATGTGAGATGGAATCCACAGCATGTGCACTCTGACTCTACTATCCAGAATCCTACCATACCTGTGCCTGGCTTCTGACACGAGCATGCTACAAGTTATACTTGATGAGTTGAGAGCATTTATATATGACAGAGAATCAGTTACAATTAGAGTTAACCTTAGATACATGGACGCATTTGAGTGCAAGGAGTATGGCAAACAGTTCTGTCTGAAGGGTAGAGGCCCAGTTATTGATGCGTGCTCCAATTTCTTTAAGAGAGCCAGCACTTGAGTTAGCAAAACTCAATCTTGAAACAACCAGAGAGCAGTGAGCATTTGCTAATGAGGAGTTTGAAAGAGAGAAGGAGAAGAGGCAGTTTAATCAGACATATGGTGACAACTTCTATGTGCAAAAAGCAGTGCCGTTAGTACATCGCTCTGTTGTGTCTGAGCCCGTGCACTGAGGTGGCCTGGGAAACATTGGGAAGCACTGGTGCATACAGTGTTGTACGGCCAAGCGCAGGAGTTCACAGCTGTTTTGAATGATGAGGATTTTGCTGATTATCAGTTTGTTAAAACAACGGTTCTTGGGGCATATCAGTATATTACCGCCAAGTACAGGAGGGAATTCAAATTGTGCAAGCGTCAGCTGGGTCAGTCTCATGTAGACTTTGTAAGACAGCAGTCAAAAAATTCCATAAAATGGTACAAGGCGAGTGGTGTCGCCAATTTCTCTAATTTAGTGCAGTTACTTTTGGTGGATAACCTGCTGGAATCTGTTGTACCAGAGGTTAGAGTCTTTCTTGAAGATCATTCACTGACCACAGCGTTAGAAGCAGCTGACACCTTGGAGGCCAACCGCTCCTTGTCCGAGCAGTTTAATCTTTCTTCCCAGCAGCCTGGTATGGCTAAAGATCGTCGTGGACAGGTCACTGAATGGAGGATGAAGGGGGAGGCTGGAGGTGAACAACGACACCAGCCAAATAAGACATATAGTGAGCAACGACATCAGACCCACAGTCAGCATGGTGAACGTCAGTACACAGACTGGCGCCAGCCACAAGGTCAACAGGGAGTCAAAGAGGTAGTATGCTATCTTCGTCACAAACCCGGTTATATTAAAACTAGATGTCCCAGTGTGAAATCAAATAGGCCCCCAACCATTAGGGAAAATCAATATGATCCCCATTGAAATTAACCAAAAAGAAGTAGAAGATTGTATGGCACCATATTACGGTACATGCCACATCTCCCTTCAGGAGAATGAGAAAAAAATTGAAGTATCCACTTTTAGGGATACGGGGCTTATTGTTTCCTTATAAGAGAGGGAGTCCTCCCACTTTCTGAAAATACGTCATTGCATTCCCGTGTTCTATTAGAAGCATTCGGTGGAGCTGTATTTTCTGTCTCTTTGCATAAGATACATGTGCAGAGTAAGTATTATACAGAATATTTGACTGTAAGTGTTTCTGAGGGTTTCCCTATGAAAGATGCTGTGTTATTGCTGGGTAATAACATTCTTAATTCGACAAAATATCCAGAACCTACAGTGACTAATTCTGCTCCGATATTGGCCATAACTCAGGCAAAATCCCAAGGGATGTCTGTGGAGAATGCTGACCCATTCTTGGACGACTCAGATCTAGAGGTAGACAATTTGTTTTACGAGGAAAACTGGCCAGAGCCTCTTAAATTTAGTGAAAAGTCCCAGACCAAGCCTTCCTACTCCGGGGTTGCAGGATTGCTAGATACCTCTGTTTTCATGCCAGAGGGACTGTCCTTTCAGGAAGATCAGCGAAGAGATCCTTCCTCAAACTTCGCTTTTCAGGTAGCCATGGGTGAATCCCACTCAGATCACCCAGTCAAATATGAAATTAAACACACCCTACTGCTCTGCACAGAGACTGGTAAGGAGGTAGGGGGAAGTCCAAAATTAGATAGACTGGTAGTTCCTAAGAAATTTATGTCACAAATTTTGAACGTAGCTCACAATTCCTCTTTAGGAGGTCATTTGGGAGATACAAAAACTCTGTATAGAATATTGAAAGAGTTTACTGACCAAAATAAGGCAAAATGTGAAGAATCACATCCGCTCTTGTGAGGAATGTCAACAAGTAAGTAAACCTGGACACCCCATAAAACCCGCACCACTTCATCCCGTACCTACAGATAGAGAACCATTTGCCGAACTAATTACTAATTGTGTGGGACCATTACCAATATCATAGTCGGGGAACCAATACCTATTCACTATTATGGACAAAGCTACTAGGTATCCGGAAGCAGTTACAATCAGCAGTATAAACACTAAAGCCATTCTTAAAGCAATAACCAAAGTCTATCCAGAGTGACCAGGGTACTATACAGCCAAAGCTTTTAGAGAAGCTTTAACTAGGCTGGGTATAATTCATAAATTATCCACTGCCTATCATCCTCAGTCCAAAGGCGCCTTGGAAAGATTTTATCAGACGTTAAAAACCATGATGAGAACCTTTTGCATGCATTTTCCTACAGACTGAGATGAACCACTTCCTCTGTTGCTGTTCGCAATGAAACTGTGCAGGAGTCCACAGGGTACAGTCCATCTGAGCTAATCATCGGGCACAATGTACGAGGTCCTCTGCGAGTGCTCAAGGAAGGCTGGATGGGAGAAGACACCTGCATAACACTCTACAACCCTTCTTCAAGGTTGCAGGTGGCCCGTCAGTTGGCTAAGGCTAACTTAAAATTTGCTCAAAACACTATGAAACAGAGGTATAACAGAAAGACAAAGTTTCGCTCCTTCATTCCAGGAGACAAGGTACTGGTATAGGAACCTATACCTGGCCACACATTAAAAGCAAGATTTATGGGACCAGTGCAAATAATAAGTTAAATTTCTGATGCAAATTATGTGGTAGCTGCCCTTGATAAACCCACGAAAAGTCAAATTTACCACATAAATCAGATTAAAATATTTAATAGACCACATAATGCCCTCTGCCTCTGTAGACGACCCTGATTCCTTGCACGTAATTCCAGAGATCCAAGTTAAACTCTCTAATTCTGTCCTCTTCAAGGACCCTAGCCCTTTAATGGTGGGGCTATCTAAAGATCAAATAATAAGCCTAACTACCCTCTTACAAACTTACCCTGACACATTTTCGGATGTCCCGAAAAATGTACCCTGGGATATCATGATGTAGATGTCGGAAACACTAAGCCTGTTAAACTCTTCCTCTACAGAGCTAATCCCAAAAATCAAAAGGCACTTCAGCAGGAGGTAGCATTTCTTTTAGAACACAGACTAGTGGAGGAGTCTAGTCAGTGGGCTTCACCGTGTATCCTTGTTAGGAAGTCTGATGGAGGTTTTCAATTGTGTACAGACTACCGTAAGGTGAATGAGGTGACTGTTCCAGATGCTTACCCTCTGCAACGTTTGGCGTTTGGATGATGTAGTGGACTTTGTGGGTAAGGCTACTTTTGTTTCCAAACTAGACCTCCTAAAAGGTTACTATCAGGTACCTTTGACAGATAAAGCAAAGGAAATCTCTACCTTCATAATTCCAGGTCACTATCAATATACAGTGACCCCATTCGGAATACGGAACTCGCCGCCCATGTTCTAGAGGCTGATCCATCAGGCTATTAAAAGATTTGAAGGCACGATAGCTTATCTGGTCGATATAGTAGTAATTTCCAATATGTGGGACCAACATGTTTCCCGACTTAAGTTTCCAGTTAACTGTTAATTTGTGTAAGTCATCCTTTGGCCAGTCTACTATTACTTTTTTGAGTTATGAAGTGTGTAGTGGTAAAGTAGCCCCTAAATTTGCTAAAATTCTTGCCATTAAGAATTACCAGGAACCTCATAGGAAATCCCTCCATCGTTTTATAAGGATGGTAGGTTTCTACAGACGTATCTGTAAGAACTTTTCAAATGTTGTAGCCCCGCTAACCTCACTTACCAATCAGAAACAAAAATTTCAATGGATACCAGAATCTCAAGAAGCATTTAACAAAGCCAAATGGCTACTTTCTACTGCACCCATTTTCCTGTCTCCCAATTGTTCAAAACCTTTTGTGTTACAGGTTGATGCATTCAAGTCAAAGGTGGGGGCAGTAACTCTCCTACACAGAAATATGGGGAAGAGTTGTTGCAGTCTGTCCCTTACTTCTCTGCCAAGTATCAACCTCACCAAAGGGCTTACGCCACCATACAGAAAGAAGCCCTAGCATTGGAAAATTTCAAGGTGTACTTGGGGCAGTCGTCCCAGGTGGTCACAGTTTACAACGATCACAATCCTCTAGTCTGTCTCAACACCATGAAAAAGCACAACACACATCTGATGAGATGAAATCTCAGGTGCAACCCTATAACATTAGGGTCATACATATTGCCGGCAAGGAAAATATGCTGGCAGACACTCTTTCCCGTGTATAGGTTAGGATGTGTTAGGGACCATATGGGTAACTTAGCCCTTTCCCCCCACCTTCATAAATATGTTTTTTATATGATGTTGGTGAGTTTTTTTCAAGTGAGGGGACATTCTGCTGCCATCCACAGGTGTCTTGAACCAACGTTAGCCCTACTGTCTGCTGTCTCGCTCTACGATACAGTTTGACTTTGAGTCTCGAGAAAAATTTGAGCTCTATCTAGTGAGTTGGATGGTTGAGAGGAAAGGCGGTTCCATTATTGTTCAGTGCCATTGCGGCACGCTACCCATGCATGTGGGTCTCTAATAGCCTAGTCCTGGCTATTAGAGATCTTTTGGAGCGGGGGTATGGCATGCAAAGAATATGTTACAATTTATTCACGACAGGATGGATAATGAGAACCTTCAAAACCAGGGATGCCAAGCCCATGTTGACACTTTTCAGGTTGCTTGTTCTATCTAGGCTGGAATATTGCTGCACACTAACTGCACCTTTCAAGGCAGGTGAAATTGCTGACCTAGAAAATGTGCAGAGAACCTTCACGGCATGCATAACTGCGATAAGACACCTCAATTACTGGGAATGCTTGAAGTTCCTAAACCTGTACTCCCTAGAATGCAGGCGGGAGAGATACATTATTATATTCACTTGGAAAATCCTAGAGGGATTAGTACCAAACTTGCACACGAGAGTCACTCCCTACAAAAGCAAAAGACTAGGCAGACGATGCAACATCCCCCAATGAAAAGCAGGGGTGCCACTAGCACGTTAAGAGACAACACAATAAGTGTCAGGGTCCCAAGACTGTTCAACTGCCTCCCAGCATACATATGGGGGATTACCAATAGACCCCTGGCTGTCTTCAAGCAGGCACTGGACAGGCACCTAAAGTCGTTACCTGACCAGCCAGGCTGTGGTTCGTACGTTGGACTGCGTGCGGCCAGCAGTAACAGCCTGGTTGATCATTCCCTGATCCACATGAGGCCTGGTCACAGACCGGGCAGCGGGGGCGTTGAACCCCGGAACTCTCTCCAGGTAAACTCCAGGTAACAGGTCACACTCCCATATAGGCTGCCTCCCAACCAGTAAACAGGGTGCTGAGGGTTTAATGATCACTAGGGTACCCGTCGTTAAATTAGTACCTTGGTTTATTGGCCAACACAGGAAAGCCCGCCAAAGCTGAAGCAACGTGGTTCACTTGTGGTAAGCATTGACAGACTTGCTTAGCTGCTGGTTGAGTACGGTGCACACTCTCTCTCTGGCTTCTGCTTTCCCATCTGTCACAATGGTGTACACTTAATATTCTATTTGTACATATTGTACATAGTGTACATACTCGTATATATCATCTGGTGAAATGGAGTTTACCTACCTGGAGTTTACCTGGAGGGCATTCCAGGAATCAAGGTCCCCGTGGCCCGGTCTATGACCTGGCCTCCCGGTGGATCAGGGCCTGCTCAACGAGGCTGTTACTTCTGGCTGCACGTAGTCCAACGTACGAACCACAGCCCGGCTGATCTGGCACTGACTTTAGGTATCTGTCCAGCTGGTGGGAGGTTGTTGAACAGTCTTGGGCCCCGGACACTTATTGTGTTTTCTTTTAGTGTACCAGTGGCGCCCTTACTTTTCACTGGGGGTATGTTGCATCGCCTGCCAAGTCTTTTGCTTTCGTATGGAGTGATTTCTGTGTGCATATTAGGGACCAGTCCCTCCAGAATCTTCCAGGTGTAGATTATGATATCTCTCTCTCGCCTGCGCTCCAGTGAATATAATTCTAGTGCTTCCAGGAGTTCTCAGTAGTTAAAGAGTTTGATGGAACTTTTACGTGCAGTAAAGGTTCTCTGTACATTCTCTAGATCTGCAATATCGCCTGCCTTGAATGGGGATGTTAATGTACAGCAGTATTCTAGCCTAGAGAGAACAAGTGATTTAAAAAGGATCATCATTGGCTTAGCATCTCTTGTCTTGAATGTTCTCATTATCCATCCTATCAGTTTCCTCGTAGATGTGATAGTGGCATTGTTGTGGTCTTTGAAGGTAAGGTCTTCGGACATTACGACACCCAGGTCCTTCACATTATTTTTCCGCTCTATTGTGTGATTAGAGTTTGTAATATACTCAGTCCTAGCTATTATTTCTTCCAGTTTTCCATAACGGAGTAGTTGGAATTTGTCTTCATTGAACATCATATTGTTCTCTGTTGACCATTGGAAAACTTGGTTTATATCTTCTTGGAGATTTGCCGTGTCCTCAAAGGGTGACACTCTCATGCAGATCCTAGTATCATCTGCAAAGGATGATACAGTGCTATGGTTTACATCTCTGTCTATGTCTGATATGAGAATGAGGAACAGAATAAGTGCGAGTACTGTGCCTTGTGGGACAGAGCTCTTCACTATGGCAGCATCCGATTTAACTCTGTTTACAACTACTCTTTGTGTTCGATTGGTTAGAAAGTTGAAGATCCATCTGCCTACTTTGCTAGTTATCCCTTTAGCACGCATTTTCTTTGCTATTACACCATGATCGCACTTGTCAAAGGCTTTTGCAAAATCTGTGTATACTACATCTCCATTCTGTTTGTTTTCCAGAGCATCTAAGACCATATCATAGTGGTCTAGCAGTTGCGAGAGGCAGGAGCGACCTGCTCTGAAACCATGTTGCCCTGGGTTGTGCAATTTTTGGGAGTCCAGGTGGTTTGCTATCCTGCTTCTTAGAACTCTTTCAAAGATTTTTATGATATGAGACGTTAAAGCTATTGGTCTATAGTTCTTAGCTACTGCTTTGCTGCCACCTTTATGGGGTGGGGCTATATCCGTTGTTTTTAGTGACTGTGGAATCTCGCCTGTGTCTAAGCTCCTTCTCCATAGCATACTTAGGGCCCGTGAGAGGGGTTTCTTGCAGTTCTTAATGAACACAGAGTTCCACGAGTCTGGGCCTGGGGCTGAGTGCATGGGCATGTAGTCGATGGCTTTCTCAAAGTCTAGAGGAGTTCGGGTTATGTCAGAAATTTGGCATACATTGGCAGGGTTTTGAGGCTCATTCCTGAAAAAAAAAATTGGATTGTCTATTTTTAGACGGATTAGTGGCTCGCTGAACACAGAGTTATATTGAGATTTCAATATCTCACTCATTTCTTTGTTGTCATCTGTGTAAGATTCGCCTTATCTGAGCAGGAGCCCTATACTAGAAGTGGTTCCTGCCTTGTTTTTGGCATATGAAATGAAATATTTCGAATTTCTCTCAATTTCAATAATCGCTTTTAGCTCCTCTTGACTCTCCTGGAACCTGTATGAGTCCTTTAACTTTAGCTCAATATTTTCCACTTCCCTGGTTAGCGTTTCCTTCCGTGAATCAGATAGTCCGGCATTCTTGAGGAGCTCAGTGATTCTTCGTCTTCTCATATAAAGGGAGCGTCTCTCTCTCTCTCTCTCTCTCTCTCTCTCTCTCTCTCTCTCTCTCTCTCAGTTTACTTCTTCTCTTCTTTTTACAAATAGGAATATGCCTTGAGCATACTTCAGCTACCAGGAGGTTGATCTTTTCAAGGTACTGGTTAGGGTCCATGTAATTCAAGATATCTTCCCAACATGTTTCATTTAGGGCATAGTTTACAAGATCCAGTTGATGTTCTTGTTGTTGAAGTTGAATTTGGTAAAGGTACCCTCATAGCTATATGCGTTTTGCTGATCAGGACTCCTGTGCATATATGTCTGGACTTCGATTAGATTGTGATCAGAATTTGTTGTTTTTGATATTATATTTCTTACCAGGTCCTCATTATTTGTGAAGATAAGGTCTAGTGTGTTCTCTAGTCTCGTTGGCTCCAATATCTGCTGACTTAGGGTGTGTTTGTTGCAGAAATTCAGCAGCTCATCTGTGTGTGAATTTTCATCTGAGCTGCCTTCAGGGATTATTTCTGCTATAACATTACAACGCCCCCGCGGCCCGGTCTGTGACCAGGCCTCATAGTGGATCAGGGCCAGATCAACCAGGCTGTTACTGCTGGCCGCATGCAATCCAACGTACAAACCACAGCCCGGCTGGTCAGGTACCGACTTTGAGTGCCTGTCCAGTGCCTGCTTGAAGACAGCCAGGGGTCTATTGGTAATCCCCCTTATGTATGCTGGGAGGCAGTTGAACAGTCTTGGGCCCCTGACACTTATTGTGTTGTCTCTTAACGTGCTAGCTTTTGTAGGGAGTGACTCTCGTGTGCAAGTTTGGTACTAATCCCTCGAGAATTTTCCACTTGTATATAATCATGTATCTCTCCCGCCTGCGTTCTAGGGAGTACAGGTTTAGGAACTTCAAGCGTTCCCAGTAATGGAGGTGTTTTATCGCAGTTATGCGTGCCGTGAAGGTTCTCTGTACATTTTCTAGGTCAGCAATTTCACCTGCCTTGAAAGGAGCTGTTAGTGTGCAGCAATAGTATAGCCTAGACAAAACAAGCGACCTAAAGGGTGTCATCATGGGCTTGGCATCCCTGGTTTTGAAGATTCTCATTATCCATCCTGTCATTTTTTCTAGCAGATGCGATTGCTACAGTGTTATGGTCCTTGAAGGTGAGATCCTCTGACATGATCACTCCCAGGTCTTTCACCTTAGTTTTTCGCTCTATTGTGTGGTTGGAATTTGTTTTATACTCCGATGAAGTTTTAATTTCCTCACGTTTTTCCATATCTGAGTAATTGAAATTTCTCATCGTTGAACTTCATATTGTTTTCTACAGCTCATTTAAAGATTTGGTTGATATCCGCCTGGGGCCTTGCAGTGTCTTCAATGGAGGACACTGTCATGAAGATTCGGGTGTCATCTGCAAAGGAAGACACGGCACTGTGGCTTTTATCTCTGTCTATGTCCGATATGAGGATGAGGAACAAGGTGGGAGCGAGTACTGTGCCTTGTGGAACAGAGCTTTTCACCGTAGCCGCCTCAGACTTTACTCTGTTGACTACTACTCTTTTGTTAGGAAATTATAGATCCATCTACCAACTTTTCCTGTTATTCCTTTATCACGCATTTTGTGCGCTATTACACCATGGTCACACTTGTCAAAGACTTTTGCAAAGTCCGTGTATATTACATCTGCATTCTGTTTGTCTTCTAGAGCATCAAGGACCTTGTCATAGTGGTCCAGTAGTTGGGACAGACAGGAGCGACCTGCTTTAAACCCATGCTGTCCTGGGTTGTGTAATTGATGGGTATCTAGATGAGTGGTGATCTTGCTTCTTAGAACCCTTTCAAAGATTTTTATGATATGGGACGTTAGCGCTATTGGTCTGTAGTTCTTTGCTATTGCTTTACTGCCCCCTTTGTGGAGTGGGGCTATGTCTGTTTTTTTTTAGTAACTGTGGGACGACCCCAGTGTCCATGCTCCCTCTCCATAGGACGTTAAAAGCAGGTGATAGAGGCTTCTTGCAGTTCTTATGAACACGGAGTTCCATGAGTGCATGGTCATGTCGTTTATCACCTTTTCGAAGTCATTCAGGGTCAGGATAATATCAGATAAGTGTGTGTCTACCAAATTCTGTGTCTCTCTCATAAAAAATTAATTTAGGTCTTCGACTCTCATTCTGGTTAGCGGCTCGCTAACCAATTTTGTTTGCTCCACATTCCCTTTACGGCCAGGTCTCACAGGCCATTCTTTACCTGTGTTCGTAATAATGGTGTAAATATAATGCAGAGAAAGTAAGAGGAGGTGCAGGGTTATTAAAAGTATTATCCAGAGGGCTGAGGAGGGTTTTTGAGGAGGTTCGGACATTTAGAGAGTAAGGAACGAAACAGAATGACTTGGAGAGCATAAAAATCTGTAAGGGAAGGAAGGCGGGGTAGGGGTCAGCCTAGGAAAGGTAGAAGGGACTTGGACTTCCAGGAAGCATGCGTAAGCATGTTAGATATTAGTAAGTTGAGAGAAATTACTTTTTTGACTTGATGTGCTGTTGGAGTGTGAGCAAAGTAACATTTATGAAGAGATTCTGGGAAACCAGCAAGCCGGACTTAGAGTCCTGGAGGTGGAAAGTACAGTGCCTGCACTCTGAAGGAGTATTGGTATGTCTCATTTTTTTAACTGTAGTGTAGGCACGCCACGCCTCTGGCAAGACAGTTATGTTAAGTAAAAGGACACAATTGCAACTAATGTGACATTTTATTGTGGCAACGTTTCGCTCTCCAGGAGCTTTCTCAAGCCGTTACAAGTGATATATGGACACAGTTGGTATATATATACTGTCAAGGTGAGGTGAAAAAACTAGTGGTGTTAGAAGTAGTAGTGATATAAGTAGTATTAGTAGTAGTAGTAGTAGTAGTAGAAGTAATACAATAAGGTAGAACAATCAATATGCACATGAGTAAAAGGTGATAAAACAAATACTTGGGTAGTATAACAATAGGTTAGACAAATATTTCTGCTGGAGGTTGAAATATAGAAGGCCAGTAGGAGTGTTCCACATCTACGATGTGCTAAATAAGCAGGAGAGACTATGTGATGGTAGGGTTTACTGTTTTCAGGAGGATTCTTGCTAAGACTTCAGAGATGGTGAAGCTGCCTTTGTTTTGTTTAATTGTGTTAGAAACAGAGATAAGTGCTGATTCAAGGCATTTTCGTCTACGGAAATTAGTTTCTTTGATTACTAGTCGGGCGTCTTTGAATTTCATGAGATGATTGTTGGAATTTCGGTGTTGTACGCAGGCGTTGTTCAGGTTATCGTTTCTGCATGCATTCATGTGTTCATTGATGCGTGTCTCGAGGTTTCTTGCTGTTTCTCCTACATAATTCTGTCGCAGCCTCCACAGGGTATAGTGTAGACCCCTGCGTTGACTGGTTCATGGTGCTTGGATTTAGTCCTGGTTAGATCCTTAATAGAAGTACTGGAAGCGATGGCGACTCTAGTGTTAGCTTGTGCAAATACTTTAGAAATGTTGGATGCAACCTGGCTGTTGGGAAGAATTATAACTTTGTTTGGAGTGGAGTTGACGCGTGGAGAATTAATGATCTGAAGAACTCTTTTCTTGCAATCTTTGATGAAAAAGGAAGGAAAATGTAAATCAGTGAAAGTTTGGTGAATGTATGTACACTCCTCGTCAAGAAACTCAGGACTACAAATTCGGTAAACTCTTAGGAAGAATCCGATGATGATACCTCTTTTGGTCTTAGTATCTTGACTGGAATAGAAGTGTGTGAGGTCATTTTTATTTGTAGGTTTCCGGTAAACTTGAAATCTTAGGTTGTTATCTACTTTGTGGATGAGGACGTCTAGAAAGGTTAGCTTGTCATTGGACTCTTCTTCTAGTGTAAACTGGATCGCCGGTTCAACTATACCCTGTGGAGGCTGCGACAGAATTTATGTAGGAGAAACAGCAAGAAACCTCGAGACACGCATCAATGAACACATGAATGCATGCAGAAACGATAACCTGAACAACGCCTGCGTACAACACCGAAATTCCAACAATCATCTCATGAAATTCAAAGACGCCCGACTAGTAATCAAAGAAACTAATTTCCGTAGACGAAAATGCCTTGAATCAGCACTTATCTCTGTTTCTAACACAATTAAACAAAACAAAGGCAGCTTCACCATCTCTGAAGTCTTAGCAAGAATCCTCCTGAAAACAGTAAACCCTACCATCACATAGTCTCTCCTGCTTATTTAGCACATCGTAGATGTGGAACACTC
>WNWK01027868.1:0-25906 GCA_009830355.1 Cherax destructor | reverse complement strand
GTGTAACAGCATCTCTGAGAATATTTAGACAGCATCTTTTCTTAACCAATATCTTCTTTGTGCGTGACAAGAGTTTAGCTAACTGTTCGTAGACCAGTCGAACCCCTTCACTGGGTGGTATTGGCTAGACTACACCACTTGGTTAACACCAACGCCTTTCTCTCCTCTCTAAACAATCTTTCCTTTCTTCTGGACCGGTCGGACCTGCGCCCAAGTCGGTGGGGGTATTCGTCTTACCGGTGCCTGTGGCTGGAATCCAGGTGATTAACGCAAGGGACGCCTACGCTAGGCAGGTACACACACCGAGAACATACGCTTGACGCCCCACGATCTTTGAAAGACCCATGATCTGTAGTAGGTTACCCTGCCCAATGTATTGTTGTCACGATGGAGACACTACAAGGTACTCCCATACCACCGCCAAAACCCCAAATGCCCCCATCCCCCTCCACCCTCTGTCCCACCAATACCAACCACTCTCTCCCTCCTGCTAAAGTACACTAACTCGGACCATGACTCCACCTCTTCTAGGAACACACTGTTCAACATAACCCAAGCACCTCAAATCAATGTCATCACAACAAACACTGGCTTCAAACTCATCCTTGACAAGCAATCGTACAGCATCTACACTGCTACTCAGACTCGATAAAAACTTATAGAAGCTGGCTACTCCATCATCTGGAGCCTGGAACACCGCGCAAAAGCACTGAAACACTCCAAGTGGACATCAACACTTCTAGAAGCTGGCTACTCCATCATCTGGAGCCTGGAACACTGCGCAAAAAGCACTGAAACACTCCAAGTGGACATCAACCAAATCTTTACATGGGCGGAAAACAATATGAAGCTGAGTGAAGAGAAATTTCAATTACTCTGATATGGAAAACTCTAGGAAATTAAAAGTGTATCGGAATATAAAACAAATTCTAATCACATAAAAGAACAAAAAACTAGTGTGAAGAACCTGGGAGTGATAATGTCAGAGGATCTCACTTTCAAAGATCACAACAATGCTCCTACCACATCTGCTAGGAAAATGAAAGTATGGATGATGAGAACCTTCAAAACTAGGAATGCAAAGCTCATGATGATTCCCTTCAAATAGTTTGTTCTCTCTAGGCTGGAATATTGCTACACACTAACGGCCTCTTTCAAAGCAGGTGAAATTGCTGATCTGTAGAATGTACAAAGAACTGTCACGGCAAATATAAGTACGATAAAGCACCTAAGCCTACTGGAACGGTTGAAGTCCCTTGATTTGTACTCTCTGGAATGCAGGAAAGAAAGGTACATTATATACACTTGGAAAAATCTAGAGGAACAGTTCCAAATTTGCACACGAAAATTACTCCATACGAGAGCAAAAGACTGGGAAGGAGATCAATGCAAAGCAGGGCGCCACGAGAGCACAACAAAATATGTGTCGGGGACCCAAGAGTGATCAACTGCCTCCCAGCATACATAAGGGGACTTCAAATAGACCCTGACTATCTTCAAGAAGGCACTGGACAGGCACCTAAAGCCAGTACCTGAAGATAAGGGCTATGGGTTCGTATGTCGGTGTAAATACGGCCAACAGTAATTGCCTGGATGATTAGCCTCTAATCCACCACGAGGCCTGATCACAGACCGGGCCACAGGGTGTTGATCCCCCAAACCTTCATTAGGTATACTTTAGATATTCCAGATATGTGGAGGAGGATTCTCATCAGATAGGTCTATGAAACACAGGTGAACCATAGAACTGACGAGGGCAAAAATGTGCATGGTGTAATGAGGAGTATGTGAAAAGTATAATGTTGCCAACGCTCTTATTTGGGTGCAAGCATAGGTGGTGTACATTGCAACAAAGAGAAGGATGAAGGCAGTGGAGATGTTCTGGTGTGAATATTATGCAGACAATCTCTAGTTTGAAGATTAGATGGAGGTGTGGGGTTACTGAAGATGGATTATTTAGTTGGTTTAGACATTT
Source organism: Cherax destructor (assembly GCA_009830355.1). Lineage (NCBI taxonomy): Eukaryota > Metazoa > Arthropoda > Malacostraca > Decapoda > Parastacidae > Cherax > Cherax destructor. The sequence continues at coordinate 23,931 of WNWK01027868.1, read as the reverse complement.
TAAGAGGATAGAACGGAATAGAACGAATTGGAGGGCGAATAAGGTTGTAGTGAAAGGAAGTCGGGGTAGAGGGCGTAAAGGAGGTGTGATTGAGGGCTTAGACTTCCAGTAAGCGTGCGTAAACATGTTAGATTAGAGCCAGTGGTGACAAAAGGTTTTTTTGACTTGATGTGCTGTGGGAGGTGAGCATGATTACAAATATGAAGGGATTCAGTGAAACTGGCAAGCCGAACATGAGTTCTAGAGGTGGGAAGTTCAGTGCCTGCACTCTGTAGGAGGGTGATGATATGTTTCAGTTTTTGAACAGTAGTATCTGCACACTTCTAGCAGGTGATGATGAAAGTGTTTCTTCCTCTCTCTCTCTCTCTCTCTCTCTCTCTCTCTCTCTCTCTTTATATATATATATATATATATATATATATATATATATATATATATATATATATATATATATATATATATATATATATATATATATATATATATATATATATATATATTTTTTTTTTTTTTTTTAAAAACACATCCCCCTTTTTCCCCCCAAAGGGCGGGGTGGCCCGAAAAAAAAAAACTTTCATCATCATTCACCCCATCATTTCCCCTTGCCAAAAGGTGTTTTTACACTACAGTTATAAAACTGCAAAAAACCCCTCCTTCAGAGTCCCAACACTGTATTTCCCATCCCGGGAACTCAATTTCCGGCCTGCCGGTTTCCTGAACCCTTTTCATAAATGTTTTTTTGTCAAACCCCAACAGCAGTAAATTTTAAAAACCATTTGCCCTTTTTTTTTTCCCCAAATAAACATCCCTTTCCCCTCCAAAAAACCTTTTTCCCCCCTAAAAATTTTCCCCTTGGGCCGACCCACCCCCCCCTCCACAAAGGGTTTTATCATTTCAAGCCCCTGTTTGTCTCCTTTCATGTCCAACCCACCTCAAAAACCCCTCCTCAGCTCTTTTGAAAATTTTTTGGGAATCCCACCCTCCTCCAAATTTTCCCAAAACCCTGAATTTTTGCATTATATTCACCCCACAATTGCCCTAGACATGACATCCCCAAATCCCTCCACCCTTTCCCCGTTGCAACTTCATCACCCATGCTTCACCCCCCAATGGAGGTTGGTAAAACCCATACTAAACTTTTCCTTTTTCTTTCCCGGGGAAAAATTTCCCTTTGTTCCACGCCCCCAAGTGCCCACTCACCTTTTTCCCTTTCATAAATTTTAAATGATTCACCTCACCCTTTCATAGACCCATCCTACACTTTCCACCCCCAAAATATTTTAAACATTCACCTCCTCCATTTTTTCCCCTTTCCAATCTGATATCCAATTTTTTCGTCACCAAATTTTTTTTTTTCCTTCACCCCCTTTTTTAAACTTTTTTTTCTTTTTCATATCCCACCAAACCCTAACTTTCTTCAGAATTAAAAAGCACAGTGTCACAGCAAAAAGCAACTGTGACAACTCCCACTTTGTTTTGTTTCTTTATCTTTTAAAAAACCCCCCCTTGCCAAGACCCCGCATTACTTCTTTTACAACCCCATCTATAAATTTTTAACAACCAGGTAAATAACTTTCCTTGTCAAAGGGCCCCCTTTTTTTCCCGGGAAAAAACCCTTTTCCCCTCCTAAAACTCAAACCCTTGAGCTCACTACCCCTTCAAAACTTTCACTGCTTTCAGAACCCTTTCCTCCTATTCCAAATTTTGCAACATCTGCCACATTGCCCCTTTCCATTTTTCTTCTTTTGCCTTTTCCAAATCCATAAATCCCACAAAACCTTCTTTCCCTTTATAAAAATTCTGCCCCCATATGTTTCACTGTAAACACTTGGCCCCACACCCCTCCTTTTCCTAAAGCCCCTTTTTTTATCTGCTATCCTGTTTTCCCCGTTTTACTCTTAATTTTTTTAATAATAACTCTACCTTACACTTTACCAGGTAATTTCAACAGATTTTTTCCCCCAAAATTTTTTCACTTTTCTTTTGCCCCTTTGTTTTTATAAAAGGAACAACCAGCTTCTGCCAACCCCCTAGGTCCCTTTCCCCTTTTCCCAAACATTTATTAAATAATAGCCCCCAACCCAAATTCAAAATTATATCCCCCCCTTTTGTTTTTAAAAACCATTTCTATCTTTACCCCATCAATCCCAGCTGCCTTCCCCCTTTTTTTTTAACCCCACGCCTACGAACCTTCCCCCACCCCAACTGGTTTTTCCCACACTTACAAGATGTTATTCCTCCTGCCCTACACACGAAATCACAGCTTCCCCCCCTTTTTATCAACATTTAACAAATCCTCAAAATATTTCTCTCCATTTTTCCTTCCCCTTTAACCCCCATTTTTAAATTTTTCCCCCCCATTTTAACTGTCAAATCCATTTTTTTTTAGGGGGCCCAACTTATTAATCTCATTTTTAAACTTTTTCTTTTTTTAAAAAAAATTTTGGGGGGAAAAATTTCCCCCCCCTTCCCCCATCTGCTCTCTTTTTTTTTGCTTCACCACTCTTTAACCTCTCTTTTTCTCTCCATATACTTTTCCCCTTCATCACTTCTACCTTTTTAAAAACCTTATGCTAACTTTTTTTTCCCTTTTTTTTCTCTCTTTTTCCTCATTCCACCAAACCCCCCCCTTCCCTCCCCCCCCCCCCCGCCTGTAACCACAAACTTCTGCTGAAACTCTAACACTACATTTTTAAATCTACCCCCTACATTTTTTCCCCCCGTTTTCACCCCCCTACCCCCTCTATCCTCCAATAGTTGTTTTTTTTATCTTTTCCCTAACTGCCTCCTTTTTTTTTTTTTAAACCTTCACCCCCCTTTTTCTTATTGATTCTATTTTCCTTGTACCCCATCTCCCTTTTTTTTCCCCTGTAGCTATAAAAAAAAGTGATCTGATATATCTTTTAGCCCCCATAAAATGTACATCCTGAAGTCTACTCAAGGTTTTTATCTCCAATACATAGTCCAACAAACTACTGTCATTACCCCCTACATCATATTTTTATACTTATTTATCCTCTTTTTTTTAAAATATGTATTGCCTATAACTAAACCCCTTTTAAAATAATCAAAGGGCTCCCATTATCATTTACACCTGGCACCCCAAACTTACCTACTTACCCCCCTTCTGCATGTTTCTCCCACTTTAGCATTTAGGTCCCCTACCACAATTCTTCCCCTTGGTTAAAAAGCCATACTCGCTTAACATCTCCCAAAACTCTCTCCCTACCCCTCTCTTTCCAGGTGCATACACGCTTTATGACCCACTTTTCGTCCGACCCTTATTTTAATCCAATAATCCTTGAATTTACACATTTATATTCCCTCTTTTCCTTCCATAACTGATCTTCAACATTATTGCTCCCCCTTTTCCTTAGCTCTAACTCAGATACTCCTGACTTAATCCATTTATTTCCCCACTGAAACTCCCACCCCTTCAGTTTGTTTCGCTTAGGCCAGGACATCCAACTTCTTTTCATTCATAACATCGGCAATCATCTTTTTCTTATCACCCCACTACATCCACGCACACCGACAACTCCCTTTATGTTTTTCTTCTTTGTTTTTAGTAGATTTGTACAGGAGAGGGGTTACAGCCCATTGCCCCCGGCATCTTAGTCGCCTCATAACACGCATGGTTACGAGGAAAGATTCTTTTCCACTTCCCATGGACAATAGAGAAAATAAAAAGAACAAGAGTATTAAGAAAAAAAAGGGAAACCGATGTGTATGTATTATATGCATGTGTATGCCAGTGTAGTGTGACCTAAAGGTAAGTAGAAGTAGTAGATATACCTGTTATCCAGCGTGTTTATGGGGACAGAAAAAAAGACACCAGCAATCCTCCCATCATGTAAAACAGTTTCAGGTTTCTGTTTCACAGTCACCCAGGACGGTAGTACCTCCCGCGGTTGCTGTCTACCAACCTATATTTCCTAAAGCGAACCCAGCTTTACTGGGATTACATTTATGTTAAAGGGGTTTTTCCCAAACCTGTGGAATGAATGAGTTTTTTTCACATCGGAAACTGGGCAGCCAAATCCATTTCTGCACAGTCAAGGGGCAAGGTGGGGTGCCAACTTGGGTTGTGCTGTAATGACCTTAGGAGCGATGGTTTCCCATGGAGTTCAAAAGGCTATAGCATTACCCTTCATTTTCTGAGGGTAAACTATCGGGAATTGAGACTTATAACCAATGAGGTACCTCGCTCCTAAGGATGTATTACAGCACGCCCTGAAGGACAAACATCCACCTAGGGCTCCGTACCAAATTGACCCTTGACATTGCCCGCAGGTGAAGAACATTTAACTTTTCGGGACACCTTTGGTTGCGGTTATGTCATTTCCACAGGGCCCCCCCGCAGAAGGTTTCACCGGTTTAAGGCCACAACACTTAAAACAAATGCTCAATCCAGGTCTTGGTGAGGTTTCTGAGAGGTTGCTGTCTGAACTCACCAAATTTTACAATGTGTGCCTGGCTGGTAGTGTCCAGAGGCCATTAGACCCCTTTTTTTTTGGTGCTCACTGTGTGCCCCCCGGAAAGGGATGGAGGGAATCGGGGCCCCTTGCAGTGGGCAACACCCTTTGGCGCCTAGTTCCGGCTCAGTCGAATGGTGAGTCAAGATGTTGCCTCAATGTTGAAACCAACTCAGCTCTTTTTTTCCCAAAAAGGTTGTAAGCGTGCCCATGCAGCAAGAGTATACATCAACAAATGTTCAATAAAAGCCTTAATCAAATTGGGCTTCAATGCTTTCAACTCAGTCAGAAGGGATGCTCTTCCCAAACAGTTTCTAGGACTTTCCTTCCCATCCTTCATAGAATCGTGTTAAGTGTGGCTTCTAAACTATTGTTTGGGGACTATAAATTGGGCTCGTGGGGGGTGTGCAACAGGGGACCCTCTCGCCCCTTTCTATTCTGTCTAGTCATCAAGGAAGTCACAGAAGGTGTCCAGGAGCTCAATATCTGGCTTATATGGCACCTTAGTGGCACTACAGAATCTCTCCAAAACATCAGAAAATTAAAGATATGGTAGAGAGCCTGGGCCTATTTTTTAACCCCACCAAATGTGAAATAGTTTCCACCAATCCAAGATGATCCAGGGAAAATTAGGGCTGTTTTTCCCCGGCACCAGCCATTGATCCAGCCAACAGCACTTCCTTGGTGCCCTCTTGGGCCCAATGCCATGGGGCTGGTCCGGAAAATCCCCGACCCAGGAATGGGAAAGGGAGGATGAAAGACACGAACACATGATGCCTTCTACCTACTCACCAGGTGCCTGTAACCCAAAAATTCAACCCCGAGATGCCCCCCGCCTTTAGCAGCCCCAAACTCAAGGAATATGACTTCCTCAAGACCCTGCTAAAAGTGTATTGAATTTTCCTGAAGAGGGGGTGGTTGCGCCTCTTTCCCGTCGGCTTGGGGGGGGCGCAATCCTAGATTGCCCTACCAGCTACCTTAATAAAAAAATTTTTCCAGACAACCTCGGCGCAGGTCCCCTACCCCCAAATCCATCACTGAAGGGAGACTTTGCTGCCCAAACCCAAAAACCTAGTGAAGAACTGGCCTACAAACAGTAAGCGGGACGGCCCCATCCGAAAAGATCTTGCCAATATGTTTAAAGGCAAATCAGACACTGAGCCCCGCCCCTGCTGGGGACATCAGGGGGATTCTCCAAACAGTTCATTTGCCAGGGGAACACCCCACCAAGACCCTTCGTAGCAGTGGTTCTGCGTTTGCTGCCCCTATTCACACAATATAGTATTTGCGCCAAGCCGACCAATATGGTTCATGGTTTTAACTGTTCAAACCAAAATTATGCAAGACAATGGGTCAACGACTTTAAAAAAGAGAACCTTTCAGCTGACCCCGCCGGGGGGAAACTATCACAAAGGCCAACCCCCCACAACCCGCAAACCCCCCGAGGGATCACCCACCCTTGGGAAAAAAAGGGCTCTTGGGGGGATTATACCTGTGTGTCGACCTGGCTACACCTACATCCATCACAGTGTCGGGGAGGGGGAGGGGTCCCACAGAGAGGAGTACAAAATCGGCAAGTACGGGACATAAGCCAACAGTATCAATTTGTCCCAGTGGGATGAGCCCTTTTGGGGCGGGGGGAAAAGAAAATTTTTAAAAACGGGTTAGACTACCACCACCGGGGCCCCAAGGGCAGCCATTTTTATGTTCCGGGGCTCAGGGGCCATCCAGAGGGAAAAGATTCATATTTGGCCCGGCCCCCCGGGGGGCTGGGGGATTAAATTTTTTACATATTGTACCATTGTATTCATGTTCATGTTTGTGTTTTTTTTCAATGTATTCTGTCATTAAAAAACATTTATATGTATGTATGTGTGTATATAGGAGGGGTGGAAGAAGGGAAAATTTAAAATTCGGGGCTTTTTTTCCTTTTAAACCCATCCATTCCCCGGGGTTGACCCACAATTTAAAAAAATTTTTTTTTTTTTTTTTTTTTATATTATATATATATATATATATATATATATATATATATATATATATATATATATATATATATATATATAAAAAAATTTTTATATGTCGTGCCAATGGGGAAACTTGCGTTTTTGGGGTTTAAAGGCGCTACTTCCTAAAGAAAGGAAAATTTTGTATAAAAATTTTTGTTAAAATTTTTTAACTTTTAAAAAAATACTTTTTGAAAACAAATTTTTAAAATTTTTTAAAAAAAATTTTAAAAAAAAAAAATTTTTTTGGGTTTTTTTTTGGTTTTTTTTAAATTAAATTGCTTGTTGTAATAAGGGGGGGAGGTTTTCAAAGTTTCTTTTTGGAAAAAAATTTAAATTTTACAAAAAAATGAAAAATATATCTTTAAACGTATAAGAGAAAATTTTATAAAGGATTAATTTTGATGAGTTCTTTTAATTGACCAGTTTTCCCAATGGGAAAAAATTTATATATATATATATATATATATATATATATATATATATATATATATATATATATATATATATATATATATCCGAATGGGGGGGGATCGAGTGTCCAGAGGGAATTAGGAACAGCTAGAAGGAAATCTCCTGAATGGGTCCCTTTCACCACTAGGAGACGAGTTTGTTTTTCCTGAAGCTTTACAGTTCGATTTTTCCATGATTGGTTTGTCCCAGGGACTGTTTGTCCCTTTTTGGGGGGAGCTTCCTGAGGAGGAGTAAAGGGGTGCCCTATCCACGGCTACTTAATGAACCTGGGGTCTTGAGCTCCCCCGACCCCCATGTGTTCGGGGTCAACTTTGACTGTCCTGGGAAGCCAAACACGAAGCAGAAATGCAGGTATAGCTATCTGCTTGTTTGGAAACCCCCTATACCTCCCAGTCACACTGCGAGGGTTGCCCAATCCTTTGCTGATCTTCCGGGGCAGATTCAGGCCTTCTAAAGATTGATTACAGGAGAGTCATATTCTTTGAGTGTTGGGTTGTAAAAGAGGGTACGCCCCTCAGGAAGTGAGTCTGGCAGAGAAGAGACCTTGTGACGAGATGCAGGGCACGGGGCATTAGAATCTCTTATTTTCTCCTCCATTTTTTTCAGGTCATTCAGTTTGCCCTTTTGAGGACTGTGTCGATGGTCTGTTTTCCCCGGTGTCCCAAAAGGGTGCTCGGGATGGAGTTGTAGTAGAGCTTCGGGGAGGATTTTTCCCAGCACTGATTTTTCCCCCGGTTCGTTGTGATGATTTTACATTTGGGGGGATTGGGGATGAGTCCCAAGGCTTCCCTGTGTCTTCACCGTTGTGGGTCCTCTAACGGGGACTCTTAGTACCTCCCAGAGTGCCATCATCCGGGTACCAGATGTTGACCCTGCTAATAGGCGGGGAAGGTTTACTGCCCCAAAAAAAAAAGGGGAGCAGGGATCACCCTGATAAACCCCCTTTTTGATGAGGGAATTTCATGTTCACCAAACAAAAAAATTGGGGGTTTGCGTCCCGCTGAAATAAAGGGGAAAAAAGACTGGGAACCGATCCCAACGTTAAAAGCCCATATCTCTTTTCTAATTTTAAAAGGGTTTTTAAAAATCTAGTTTGTCTGGGGCCCTTTGTCTTCTGGTAAGTCCTTGATGTGGGCCCTTTTGCTGCATGAGCTGCCGCTTCACTGCCTTGAAAGAGACATAAAACACACACACACAGGAAAAGAATGGTGGAGAAACCCCGAGCTGAACGGGATAATAAACACCAGACAGCACGGATTCGGGAAGGAAACCTTGAAAAACCCTCCAGATTTTTATGATAATGAAAAGATTTAAGGCAAGAGAGAGAAGGGGGGTTGATTGCTTTTTCCGGACTGCAGAACCTGACACAGTTCCCCATGAGATTAGTAAAGAAGGGGAAGAACAAGCATGTATAACGGGAAAGGGGGACTAATGGATCAGGAATACCCCGGGACAAAAAGGGGTCATGGTGCGTGATGAGGTTCACAGTGGGCCCGACGGGGGGGGGGGGCGTCCTGGGACCAGTGTTTTTCTTGGTATTTTTAAATGACATGACGGAGGATAGACTCAGAAGTGTCCTGTTCGCAGATGATGTGAAATTAATGAGGGGAATAATCGGGAAAAGGACCAAGAGGACTTCAAAGACCTGGACAAGCTTTTACATCTGGTCTAGCAACTGGCTTTGAATTCAATCCCCCCAAATGCAAAATCATGAAGATCGGGGAAGGGGAAAGAAGACCGCTGACAGAGTACAGGCTAGGGGACAAAGGCTACAAACCCCGGCAAAGGGAAAGACCTTTGGGGGGGTATAAAGCCAAGCACGTTTTGGGGGCCCCATAACCAGATAACTGCGGCAGCTAAGGGGGCGGAAACCTAAGAAGGTTCCGTTACCTTAACAAGGATTCGTTCAAGACACTTTCACCGGGACGTGGCCCATACTAAAAATGCAGCACCAGTCGGAAACCCCACATGGTCAAGCACGTAAAGAAACTAGAAAAGTGCAAAGGTTTGCACGTTATTCCACAACTCAGGGGTCTGTCCTATGAAGAAAAGGGTTTAGGGAAAAAGGACTAACAACATGAGGAAAGAAGGGCGAGGGGACATGATAACGACATACAAAATACTGGGGTTGACAAGGTAAGTGACAGGATGTTCCAGAGGGGAACACAGAAACAAGGGGGTACAACTGGAAGCTGAATACTCAGATGAGTCAAAGGGATGTTAGGAAGCATTTCAGCCACAGAGGTCGGAAGTGGGAAAAAGTCTACAGAAAAATTTAGTTAGGCAGGAACCATACATAGTTTTTAAAAAGGGATAAAGCTCATGGAGCGGGAGACCAGAGACCCAGTAGCGGACAGCAAGAGGGGGGAGGGGCTGTTTTTTTGACCCTGCAACCACAATTAGGGGGATACAAAAAAAAAAAAAAATATATATATATATATATATATATATATACATATATTATATAATTACAGAACACCCACTATAAAAACAAAATGAACTTGTTCTTTTGTGATTTCTCATATTATGAAGGAACACAGACAATATCTGGTTAAACAACGTCAGAATAGCTGAAGATAACGGAATTTTAAAAACGTTGATTTTTTGTCTCTGGTATGTGGTAATGCAGATCATGAATGTACCCAAAGTCCACTTGTGTATCGCATCAAGATAACACACTTTTAAAAACGATCATGGGTCGTAAGTACTTTATAAATCATACTAGAGCCAGGTTTAAGCCGCTTTAAAAACACGTCAAGACGAAGGAAAACAGCAAGATATTTATTTTGTTTTTCCCTTTTTCACTGTTTTTTTATTTCACTTTTTTTTCCCCTTTCCCACTATATTTCTCTCGGGTTTCCCGCTCAAACTGGATAACACATACAAAAATGAACTAACGTGACTCTACACACGATCAAGGAGTCATCCCCCTCTAAAATTAACTCTATCTCACTATATATTAACTCACTCTCTATTGACTCACTATATTTTTTTTCCTTTATTAACTCTCCTCTATATTTGAATCTCGCTCATTTAAATATTAACCCCTTCCCCTGTGTTTTAAACTCATTCACTGTATGTTAACTGTGGTCACTACATCTGACCCCACACACTGTGTTTCTCATTCACTGTATATTAACTGTTAGTCACTACAAAACTGACTCACACACTGTGTATTGACTCTTTTCCCTATTAATGACTCAGGACTAAAAAGAGACCTGGACAGGCTGGACATGTGGTCCAGCACCTGGTTTTTCAAAACAACCCCGCCAAAAGCAAAGTGTGAAGATCGGGGAAGGGAAAAAAGACCGCAGACAGAGTTTGGGCCCAGGTTGCCAAGGACTGAAAACCTCACTTGGGAAAGATCTTGGGGTGAGTATAATACCGACACGTCTCCGGAACCCTCAACCAGATAACTGCTGCAGCATATGGGCGCCTGAGAATAGCGTTAAGCATTTTAAAAAATTAAGAAAGTGCAAAAGTTTGCAACAAAAGTTCCATAGCAAAGGGGAATATCCGACGAAGAAAGGTTAAGGGAAATGGGCCCTAACGACACTGGGGGAAGGGTTAGGGAGACATGATAACGACATACAAAATATTGCGAAAAATTGATTAGGTGGACAGAGACAGGATGCCAGGATGGGACACATAAAAAAGGGGTCACTTTTGGGAAAGTTAAAAACCCAGATGGTAAAAGGGATGTTAGGAAGTATTTCTTCGTCCGGTTTCAGGAAGTGGAATAGTCTGGAAAATGAGATAGCAGAGGCAGGAATATTTCATGGGTTTAAGACGAGGTTGGTAAAACTCATCAAAAAAAAGGACTAATGGGTCAAAAAAAAGAAAGGGGGGGCCAAAGGGGGTGAGTCTCGACCCCCGCAATACAAATAGGTGGTAAATATAGTTTTACATTAGTAAACATCAACCTTCAAGAATCATTTTAGTACCCCAAAATTAACATAAAAGAATCTTTTGGGATCTAACATCCCAAAAATACAAAATTTTCTTTAGTTAAAAAATCAACTACAAAATCTATTTTAGGGACCAAATAACATACAAGAATTTTCTTTAGTCCCAACATCAAATAAAAAATCTTTTTTGGGGCCCCCCATCCCTTTAAAAAATCTTTCTTACTACCCAAAACAACATACAAAATCTTTCTTTGGGGCCCCGCATCAACATACAAGAATCTTTCTTTAGTTCCCAACATCAACATACAAAATCTTTCTTTATTTAAACAACATCAACATACAAGAATTTTATTTTCCCCTAACATACAAGGAAATCTTTTTTTACACCCAACATCAACATACAAGTCTTTTTTCCCGTACCCAACATCAACATACAAAATCTTTCAGTACCCAACATCAACATACAAAATCTTTCTTTGGGACCCCATCAACATACAAAATCTTTCTTTAGCACCCCTCAACATACAAAATCTTTCTTTTGGGACCCAACATCAACATACAAGAAACTTTCTTTATTTCCCAACATCCCAAAATACAAAAAACTTTCTTTCACACCCAACATCAACATAAAAAAATCTTTCTTTGGTTTAAATAACTAAAAAATCTTTTTTTTACCCAATCCATCAAGTCTTTCTTTAGTACCAAACACCCCAAAACCCCCAACCCTTTTTTTAAAATTTCTAACATCAACATACAAGAATCTTTTAGTCCCCCAAAACCCCAAAAACAAAGAACATTTATTTAGTCCCAACATCAACATACAAGAATTTTTTTAGTACCCAACATCAACATACAAGAATCTTTTAGTATCCAAATCAACATACGAATCTTTCTTTGGTCCGGGATCAACATACAAGAATCTTTCTTTAGTACCCAACATCAACATAAAAAAACTTTTTTTAGTCCCCGATCAACATACAAGAATCTTTCTTTAGTCAGAACATCAACATACAAGAATTTTTTTTTAAAATTCCCTGAACATAAAAAACCAAGAATTTTTTTATTAAACATCAACATACAAGAATCTTTCTTTGGTACCCAACATCAACATACAAAATTTTTCTTTAGTACCCAGCATCAACATAAAAAGAATCTTTTTTTTAAAACAGAACATCAACATACAAGAATCTTTCGATTGAACATCAACAAAAAAAATTTTTTTACCCCCAACATCAACATACAAGAATCTTTCTTTACCCCCAACATCAACATACAAGAATCTTTCTTTTTTAAAAATATCAATAAAAAATTTTCTTTTTTTAAAAAAATTAACATCAACATACAAGAATATTTTAGTACCCAACTAAAACATAAAAAAACCCCTTTTCTTTGGTCCCAACATCACCATACAAAATCTTTCTTCAGTCCCCAAACCCCATTAAAAAACCCCAAGAATTTTTTTTTAAAATTCCCAAAACATCAACTGGTATTTTTTTACCCCCAACATCAAAAAAAAAAAGGGGAATCTTTTAGTCCCAAAAAACATACAAGAATCTTTCGGTCCCAAAAAAAACATACAGAATCTTTCCCCCAACATCAAAAAAAAAAACCCTTTTTCCCACCCCCCATCATCAACATAAAAAATTTTTTCTTTACCCCCCAACATCAACATAAAAAAATCTTTCTTTACCCCCAACATCAACATGCAAAATCTTTCTTTAAAAAAGAAATCAACTTAAAAAGAATTTTTTTTTAAAATTTTTAAATCAATTCAAGAATTTTTTCCCCCCCAAATCAAAAAAAGAGATTTTTTTGGGGGTAAACTTAAACAGAATTTTCCCCTTTTTTAAACTAACATCAAATAAAAAAATTTTTTTTAGCCCCCAACATCAACAAAAAAGGGGCCTTTTTTTTTACCCCCCAACATCAAAAATACAAAATCTTTCTTTAGTACCCAACATCAACATCCCAAAGAATCTTTCTTCAGTACTTAACATTAAAAAAAAAAAGGGGAATTTTTTCAGTACAAATTTTTAAAATAAAAGAATCTTTCTTTAGTCCCAAATCAATATAAAAAAATTTTTTTTAAACCCCCAAGCACCCAACAAAAAAATAATTTTTTAGTACCCATCATCAAATACAAGAATCTTTTTTTAAAAAGGTACCCAACATTAACATACAAGAATTTTTTGGGCCCCCCAAAACATTACATTCAAAATCTTTTTTTTATAAACATTAACATACAAGAATCTTTCTTCAGTACCCAGCATCAACGTACAATAATTTTTTTTTTAGTATACAACATCAACATAAAAAATTTTTTTCTTTAGTCCCCAAAATCAACAAAAAAGAATCTTTCTTTAGTATCCAACATCAAAAAAAAGGGGAATCTTTCTTTACCCCCAACATCAACAAAAGGAATCTTTCAAAAATCCCAAAATCAACATTAAAAGAATCTTTTTTTTAAAACACCCAACATAAAAAAAATTTTCCTTTTTTAGTTCCCAACATCAACATACAAAATCTTTTTTGGCCCCCCAAAACATCAACATACAAGAATCTTTTACCCCCAAAAACCCCCAAAAAGAATCTTTCTTTAGTACCCAACACCCAACATACAAGTCTTTTTTTAAAAAAACCCCACATCAACATACAAGAATTTTTTGGGCCCCCCAAAACATCAACATCAAGAATCTTTCTTTACCCCCAAAATCAACATATAGGAATCTTTCTTTTCCCCCAACATCAACATAAAAAGAATCTTTCTTAGGTACCCAACATTACATACAAGTTTTTTTTCTTCAGTACTCAACATCAACTTTAAAAAAAATTTTTTTCAGTCCCAACATCAATATCAAAACCTTTCTTGGAAACATCAACATACAAAATCTTTCTTTAGTACCCAACATCAACACACAAGTATCTTTCTTTACCCCCAACATCAACATAGAAGAATCATTCTTTGGTACTCAACATAAAAAAAGAATTTTTTTGTACCCAACATCAACATACAAGAATCTTTTTTTGGGCCCCCAACATCAAATACAAGAATCTTTCTTTGGTACCCCTATCAACAAAAAGAATCTTTTTTTTGGTACCCAACATCAACAAAAAAGGGGAACCTCTCTTCAGTCCCCAGCATCAACATACAAGAATCTTTTTGCCCAAAATCATTATACAAGTCTTTCTTTAGTACCCAACATCAACCCCCCAAAGAATTTTTTTGGTACCCAACATCAACATACAAAAAATTTTAAAAAAGGTACCCAACATCAACATACAAGGTCTTTCTTTACCCCCAACTTTAACATAAAAAAAACCCTTTCTTTACCCCCAACTCAACATACAAGAATTTTTTTTTGGGCCCCCAACATCAACATACATGAATCTTTTAGAACCCAACATCAACATAAAAAAACCTTTTTTTTTAATTTATCATCAACATACAAGAATTTTTTTTTAAAATTCCCAACATCAACATAAAAAGAATCTTTCTTTGGTCCCCCAACATCAACATTCAAGAATATTTCTTCAGTAAGCACCCAACATGCAAGAATCTTTCTTTAGTAAGAAAAAAAAATTTTTACAAGAATCTTTTTTTAGTCTGAACATCAACATACAAGAATCTTTTAGTACCCAACATAAAAAAAAAAAAGGGGAATTTTTTTTAAGTAACCCAACATCAACATACAATAATCTTTCTTTAGTATAACATCAACATACAAAATTTTTTTTTAAAATACCCAACATCAACAAAAAAGAATTTTTTTTTCAGTACTTAACATTAACATACAAGAATTTTTCTTTAGTACACAACATTTTTTTAAAAAATTTTTTTTTTAGTACCCAACATCAATATCAAAATCTTTTACCCCCCTACCCAACATACAAGAATTTTTCTTTAGTAAACATTAACATACAAGAATATTTTGGTAACATTACATTCAAAACCTTTACCCCCAGCATCAACAAAAAAGAATTTTTCTTCAGTACCCAGAAAAAAACGTACAAAATCTTTCTTTGTAAAAAAATAACATCAAAACCTTTTTTTTGGGTACCAACTCCTAAAAAATTTTTTCTTTAGTACCCAAACCCCCCCTTCAAGAATCTTTTTTTACCCCCAAATCATCATACAAGAATCTTTTCTACCCCCCAAAACATCAACAAAAAAGAATCTTTTTTTAAACATCAACATACAAAATTTTTTCTTTATTTCCCCAAACATCAACATAAAGAATTTTTCTTTAGTACCCAGCATCAACATACAAGAATTTTTTTACCCCCAAAACCCCAATAAAAAATCTTTTTTTTTAAACATCAACTTTTTTTAGTCCCAAATAACATACAAAATTTTTTACCCCCAACATCAACATCAAGAATTTTTTTTTCCCCCCAACACAACATATGGAATTTTCTAGTACCCAAAAAAAAACAACAAGAATTTTCTTGGGCCCCCCAAATTTTAAATACAAGATTTTTTCCCGTCCCAAAATCAACATTCAAGAATTTTTTTTTAAACCCCCCCAACATCAATATACAAGAATTTTTTTTAAAATAAAAAACATCAACATACAAGTTTTTTTTCTTCGGGCCCCCAACATCAACATACAAGAATCTTTTTCAGTTCCTAACATCAACATTAAAAATCTTTCTTCAGTTTTAACATCAACATACAAAAATTTTTTTTTCAGTTCCTAACATCAAATTAAAAAATTTTTCTTAGTATTCATCAACATAAAAAGAAATCTTTTTTTACCCCCCAAATCAAATACAAAATCTTTCTTTAGTGCCCAACATCAACATAGAAGAATCTTTTTTTTTCTAAAAAAAAAACATACAAAAATTTTTTTTTCCCCAACATCAACATAAAAAATCTTTTTTAGTACCCAACATCAACATCCCAAGAATCTTTCTTTAGTCCCCAAATCAAAAAAAAAATCTTTCTTTTTTTACCCAACATCAACATACAAGAATCTCTTTTTTTCCCCGCATCAAAAAAAGAATCTTTTTTTGGTACCCAACATCATTATACAAAATTTTTTTTTAAAAGTACTAACACCCAATTTTAAAAGTCTTTCTTTGGTCCAACATCAACAAAAAAAAGGGAATTTTTCCCTTTGGGCCCCCCAACACCCAACATACAAGAATCTTTTTTAGTCCCAACTTTTAAAAACAAGAATCTTTCAGTACACAACACCCAACATACAAGAATCTTTCTTTAGTCCCAAATCAAAAACAAAATTTTTTAATTCCCAGCAAAAACATACAATAATCTTTCATTAGTACCCATCATCAACATAAAAAATCTTTATTTAGTACCCCAAATTAACTAAAAAAAATCTTTTAGTACCCAGCATTACATTCAATAATCTTTTACCCCCCAACATTAACATACAAGAATTTTTCCATTTTAAAGCACCCAACGTACAAGAATTTTTTCTTTGGTATACAACATAAACAACAAGAATCTTTCTTTAGTATCCAAAATCAACATAAAAAAACCTTTCTTTAGTACCGACACATTTTTTTGAAAAACGGAAACAACATTGAATTTTCCCTAAACCTTTTACTTCACCGGGGCCCCCAGCAGCCCTGGGTCTAATCAAGACCCACATAACACAAACCCTATGTGGATCCCCGAATATTTAAATAAAAAACAGAAAATTTCCCAAAATACACAAAATCACCAACTAATAGGACTTTTTAACCCCCTTTTTTTAAATGAAGTGATACTCCCCAACATTCACCCATTCCAAAAGCCTACTATTCATCTGAACCCCCTCCCCCAAAGGGGCATAGCAACAACAGAAGATCCAGTAAACACCCAAAAAACTCCTCTTCCCGGGTGAAAAACCAGCATTTTTCCCCGGGAAAAAAAACTCTCTCCCCAAAAAGGGGCCCCAACCCCCAAACACCTGCACCACCAAAACCCCGCCACCCCAACCCCCCCAAAAATGGCCCCCACGGGCCCCAAAATAACTCTTTCCATGGTTTGATGTTAAAAATTAAAAAGACCCAGAGATAGCTAAACCCCCAAAGACCCCCTCAAACAATCCCCAAAAAACCCAGGAAATGCGGGGAATTTAAAACCTCCAACGCACAGTACCTCATAAAAATCCCAAACCCAAGACAAACAAACCCCCCTCTAGAAAAAAAAAAACCCCCCCCCCAGTCTTAGACACCATCAACATTTAAAAAAATCAAGTCACCCAGCGGGGAAAAAAAAACACCATAGAAAAACTGAGTGGATTTTTCAACTTACTGAAAACAATTTTTAAAACCATAACGAAACAACAGCTAAGGGGGGGCCCTTTATATTTAAAATTTTTAAAAACTTCCCCCCCTACAGTCACCCAAGAGACATGCATGGAGGCCCCCCCACAACTCTTAAAAGGGCCCCCCTTAAAAATCCATGGTGATGAACAAAAATTTGCAAACTGAGGGCCAAAACAGGGCAGTGCAAAAATTCCAATCCAGCTTGCAAAGAAACAACCTATAAAACATAAAACCCTTAAATCTATGTCTATGGGGAAAAAAGGTCCCCCCCAAAAAAAAAAAAAAACCTCCTTTATCTTTTTTAAAAAAATTTCCCCAATCCCAAATTTATCAATGTTTTTGGGAGGGATGGTAAAATCGCGGTTGGGGAAAAAGCCCACTGGGAAGAGGGTATTTCATTGCAACAGAACATGAACTTAAAAGATTCCTGAGTGAGGTTTTTGGGGTTTAAAAGAATTAGAATAATATGTAGTAAACCCACTATCCACGATTGGTTTTTATGAACCATTTTTTAAAAATTTTTTTCCCCAAAAAAATTCCCCCTCCCTTTTACCATTAAATTTTTATTTTTTTTCCCCAAAAAAATTTCCCCTTTCCCCCTTCCTTTTTAAATTTTTTTCCTTATACCCCAACCCCCCTTCTACCTCATATTTTTAAAATTTTTTACCTCTAGTCTTAATTCTCCCCCATAGTCTTAATTCTACCTCATAGTCTTAATTTGTATTTGATAACTACAAAACCCCTTATTTTAAAAATTTTATTCCAAAAATTTATTTTATAATTATTAATCCCCCATTTTTTTATACTTCATTGCCCCAATCTTATTTTATACCTTTATTTTTATTAAAAAAATTTTTAAACCCCCAAAAATTTCCCCTTTTACAGCTGCAACATCATTGCCCTATCCTTACCAATTTTTTTTTTTTAAAAAAAAACCTTTAAAAAAAACCCTTTTTTTATTTTTTTTAATATCTACTGTATACCATTTTTTGCCCCTTTTTTTTTTTTATTATACTTTTTATAAAAACCATTTTTAACCTTTATTTCTATTGCAACTATTCTCTAGTGCAATTACAAGTATCAGTCTTGTGCTACCAAACTCGATCTTCACAAATTTTGTAATTTAAACTTAGTAGTTTATCTTTTTTAAAAATTTTTTTACTGTACTTTATTTCTTTAAAAACCCTAATAAAATTCCCAAACTCATTATTGCTTTTTTTATAATAATTTTTTTTTATTAGTTTATAAAAAATTAAAATTCAAACAAAAATTAAAAACACCAAACTCATTGGTAAAAACCCCTTTTTTAAAATTAAAACCCCGGGGGGGTTTTTTAAATTTGTTTTTTTTTAAAATGCTTTTTTTTTTTAAGTTTAAACCCCCCAAAAAACCATTAAAAACCTTTTTGGGGTTTCTACATTTTAAAAATTTTAATTTTATTAGTTAACCCCCAAAATTTTTTTTTAATTTTATGCTATATTTCATTCAAAGCAATACATAACCAATACCAAATTTTTTTGGGGGTGCTACATTTTTTTGGGGATATTTGTATAAAAATTTGGTTTTAAAAAATTTTTTATTTCATACTCCCCAATACATCTCAATACCAAGACCACTATTTTTTTTTTGGGGTTACTATATTATTTGACCAATGTGCATTGTTATATACACCAAAACCCCCCTTCCCAAAAGATATTTTTTTATAACTCCCCCCCTTTTAAATGATTAACAAAATCATATTTAACCTAAATAAAAAAATGATCACTTAAACCCTGAAAAAAAACCTATTTAATCGAACACCCTTTTCAAAATTTACGGGAAAATAACTGCCTCTACTACACAGCATCACCCCCCCACCAAAAACCCCCCCCCAAAAAGTTAAAAAGTTCTTAACTACAATGTCCGATCCTTGGCAAAACTATGGTGACCCCCTTTTTTCCCCCCTTTGGGTTTCCCCCCCTTTAAAAAAACCTTCACATGTATTGTTTTTGGGAAAACCGGGGAAGCAGGATAAAAAGATTCTACTCGCTGCCAGGATAAAAATTTCAAAATGCAGACCACATCAAGCGGGGGAGGGGGTTTTTTAAACTTTATCTAATGAAATATTTTTACTCCATTTGCTATAATGATGAATATGGAGAATATTTTTTTCAAATTTACCCCCTTTTCCCATAAAAAATGGGGCCCTTTTTCCGGGAAATTCCTCTTTCAAACATCCCAAATTTTTTATCAACTAAAAAAAGCAAATAACAAACAACCAATTGAACAAACACCACCTTATCTTGTTTTGGGGGGGTTCCAAAAAAAAACCCTTTTGGGCCCCCCCATGACCAAACCGAACCCCCTTTCATAACAATATGAACAACCACTTCTCATACCAACAATAAAAACCAAAAGGCTTACTGATCGGTGGGCCCAAAACGACCCCCTATGGGGGGAAAAAACCTAGCCCCCCTTTTTGGGTAAAGAACCCCGGGCCATCCCCACCTTCCTCTTAAAACAAAAAAAAACCCCCCCCAGAATACACCAAAGTTTCTTGACTCCCCCAAAAATGTAAAAAATTTACAACAGGCTAGACCCCCAAAAATTTTTTTTAAAAAAATTTCCCCAAAACCAAAGGGGTATCAAAGAGGACAAAATTTTTAAAAAATTACATTTTAAACCAAACATTTTATAAAAATGAAACAGATTAAAAAAATAAACGGTTAGGCTGCCCATGGTAACTAACAACTTATAAAAAAAATTTCCAAAAAATCAAAATTTTAAACAATATAGACGGGGATTCATTTTAAGGAGTTTTTAAAACCCCTTTTTAAACAGGGGTTTTTACCAAACTAATAAAAAAAAAACAATTTTTTTTTTCCCGCAGATTCACTGAAACAAAAAAATAAAAAAAGACCTGGGGAAAAAAATCTCACAATTTGGGCACCCACAAACTGAAAAAAAAAAAGGGGTATTGTCCTAACTAAACCAAACAAACCACCCCCACAGCCTTTGTCAGTAAAAAGTAAAAAATTTCCCCCAACCCATGGATCAAATCTTGCCCGGGGGAAAATTTCCAAAAAAACCTGAGCAAAAAATTCCCCCAAATTGGGGTTTTCCCTCCTCCCCTTTTTTCTTGCCCTTGAACCCACTGAAGTCTCCCCCGGGGGAAACAAGTCATTTTAAAAAAAAAACAGGAAAATCTGTCTCAGGGTTTCCCCTTTTAAAAAACAAAAAAAAACTTTGTCCTTTCATATCCCCCTTTTTTTTTTTTTTAAAAAATCTTTTAAACTACCCCCCCCCAAAAACCCCTCAAAAAAACAAAGGGGTTAAAAAATACACAAAGGGGGTTTCCCCCCCGTAAATAACTATAGGCCTATAAAAAATCTACCATTGCTATCCAAAATATTAAAACTTTGCCGAGATTATCTCGTTTATAACGACACAAAACATACTCAACCCCCGCCCCAAATTTTCTTCGGAAAAAAAAAAGCATAACGATAAATAAAAAAAGGGGAATTTTTTAAAAAACTTGAAAATTAAGGAATATCCTAGGTTTTTATTGACTTAAGGAAAAAATTTTACCAGTAAACCCCCCATCCCCCCCCCCAAAAAAAGACCACTATGGGGAAAAAAATCATAACATACCCAAATCCTATCACTAATAGGTACCAGTATTCCTTTAAAAACCCCCCCCGCACTACCCTAAACACCCCCCCCAAAAAGTGCCCTGGCCCCCTTTTTCCCCATCAATGATTTTTAAATTTCCCCTTTAAAAATATTTTGCGACGTAAACTTCATCTCCCACACAAACCTGCCACGCTTAATACCATTGTTAACGACAGATTAATAAAATATCAACATGGATGACTGAATAAACTTACACTCAACACTGATAAGACCTTCTATATTATGTTTGGCAACAGAACAGATGATCCACAATTAAACATTAAGATCAACTCTACACCTATTGCTGAACATAACGAGGCAAGTTCCTGGGCCTTCACCTTGACAGCAGCCTGAAATTCAGCACCCATATCCAACACATAACAAAAGAAAGTGTCCAAAACTGTGGGGATCCTCTCAAAGATACGGTATTATGTACCACAATCAGCCCTACTCACACTATACTCTCACTCATCTATCCCTACCTCCCATATGCCATTTGTGCATGGGGATCAACACAGTACCCACCTAAAAAACAATAACCAACAAAAAGCCGCAGTAAATTATCCACAATCCAACTAGGCAGCACACCCCCACTCTTCAAAGACCTAAACCTACTCACTGTCCGAACATCCATACTTACTACTCTGCTATCTACATTTATAGAACCATTAATTCCAACTTTAACCCTGAGCTAAAACACTTTCTTGACAGTTGTGACAGGACCCATAGACATAATACCAGACATAAACATCTCTTTGACATTCCCGTGTCCGCTAAATCTATACAAAAAAATTAATGCCATAAAGGGCCTAAAATCTGGAACTCCTGCCTGAAAACTCTAGAACTGAGACACAACCTCCATTTTCAAAAGCACCGTTAAAAAACATCTTATCTCACTTACGCACCCAACGGTGTTAACCATCAAAACTACTTTATCTTGCACATATCAGCAAAATACACTATTGATATCTGTGATTCTCTTTAATTTGCACATTACTAACCACAGCAAAATACACTTATTGATATCTGTGATTCCCTTAATTTGCACAGTTCTAACCAAATTCTAATACAATTTTGCTCCATAATCTAAGCTAGTCATAAGTTTGCCTAAGATACTCAATATAGAAACTATACCTATGAATATATCACCTTTATCATTAATATATAAACTAATTGCTAACTTTTTATACTAATTGTTAAATTCTCAATGTTTAAATTCCAGTACCTAAATTTTGTAAACCTAACCTAACCTTACAATCTGTATATCCATTGTATAGCTATTGAGTAAGACCTATCATAAGACTGCCTGAAAAGCCTAGGCATACCTAGGCATATTATTGGCCATCTTGTAATATCAACTTTAATGTATAACTATAAGTACCCCCCCACCTTGTATTACATGAAATAAAGAATTTGAATTTGAATTTGAATTTGAACATCAACATACAAGAATCTTTCTCTAGTACCCAACATCAACATTCAAGAATCTTTTAGTACCCAACATCAACATACATGAATCTTTCTTTAGTTCCCAACATCAACATACAAGAATCTTTCTTTAGTACCCAGCATCAACATACAAGAATCTTTTAGTACCCAACATCAACATACAAGAATCTTTTAGTACCCAACATCAATATACAAGAATCTTTCTTTAGTACCCAACATCAACATATAAGAATCTTTCTAGTACCCAACATCAACATACAAGAATCTTTCTTAGGTACCCAACATCAACATACAAGATTCTTTCTTCAGTACTCAAGATCAACATTCAAGAATCTTTCTTCAGTACCCAACATCAACATACAAGAATCTTTCTTAAGTACACAACATCAACATACAAGATTCTTTCTTCAGTACTCAACATCAACATACAAGAATCTTTTTTCAGTTCCTAACATCAACATTCAAGAATCTTTCTTCAGTACCCAACATCAACATACAAGAATCTTTCTTTAGTACCCAACATCAACATACAAGAATCTTTAGTACCCAACATCAACATAGAAGAATCTTTCTTTAGTACTCAACATCAACATATAAGAATGTTTTTGTACCCAACATCAACATACAAGAATCTTTCTTTAGTACCCAACATCAACATACAAGAATCCTTCTTTAGTACCCACCATCAACATACAATAATCTTTCTTTAGTACCCAACATCAACATACAAGAATCTCTCTTCAGTACCCAGCATCAACATACAAGAATCTTTCTTTAGTACCCAACATCAACATACAAGAATCTTTCTTTAGTACCCAACATCAACATACAAGAATCTTTCTTTAGTACCCAACATCAACATACAAGAATCTTTCCTTAGTACTCAACATCAACATACAGGTATCTTTCTTCAGTACCCAGCATCAACATACAAGAATCTTTCTTTATTACCCAAAATCAACATACAAGAATCTTTTAGTACCCAACATCAACATACAAGAATCTTTTAGAACCCAACATCAACATACAAGAACCTTTCTTCAGTACCCATCATCAACATACAAGAATCTTTCTTTAGTACCCAACATCAACATACAAGAATCTTTCTTTAGTACCCAACATCAACATACAAGAATATTTCTTCAGTACCCAGCATCAACATACAAGAATCTTTCTTTAGTACAGAATATCAACATACAAGAATCTTTCTTTACTACTGAACATCAACATACAATTATCTTTTAGGACCCAACATCAACATACAAGAATCTTTCTTTAGTACCCAACATCAACATACAAGAATCTTTCTTTAGTACCCAACATCAACATACAATAATCTTTCTTTAGTACTCAACATCAACATACAAGAATCTTTTCGTACCCAACATCAACATACAAGAACCTTTGTTTAGTACCCAACATCAACATACAAGAATCTTTCTTCAGTACCCAACATTAATATACAAGATCTTTCTTTAGTACCCAACATCAACGTACAAGAATCTTTCTTTAGTATCCAACATCAACATACAAGAATCTTTCTTCAGTACCCAACATTAACATACAAGAATCTTTTTTAGTACCCAACATCAACATACAAGAATCTTTCTTTAGTACCCAACATCAACATACAAGAATCTTTTAGTACCCAGCATCAACATAATAATAATAATAATAATAATAATAATAATA
>WNWK01027867.1:0-25907 GCA_009830355.1 Cherax destructor | reverse complement strand
GAGGGTGGCTAAGCTTAAATACAGTGACTGACTGAGGAAAAAAGGGGTTTGGGTAGTAATCCCCCCGGAGAACCCTGGCCAAGAAAGGAATCGGGACAGTGGCTGGAATGCATGGGACAAAGTTAAGGATCAAAGGGGATAGATGGAGAGGTGGAATCAACAAAAACCAAAAAACTGTTGTGGAAACACTGAACCCATTCTCCATGCTACCTGATGAATGTGAGAAGTCTACTGGGAACGTCACGACGAATGACACCAAGGAAGGTAAAAACGTTGTTGTTGGGGATAGCTAGGTTAGGTATATGGATAGGGCCTTCTGTTTGAAGGATAGGAGTAGGAGACAGAGGGTTTGCTTTCCTGGGGCTGGGATGCCGTGGTTTACTGTGTCAAAAGCTTTCCTTAGGTCAATAAAAAGTCTATAAAAAGTGCTTAAATGGGGTTAAATCCGAGTGGGGATCTGTAACAAGTGGCATTCCACAGGGATCAGTCTTAGGCCCATTATTGTTTATAATATATATCAATGACCTTGATGAGGGAATTATTAGTGATATGAGCAAATTTGCCAATGACACAAAGATAGGTAGGATAATTAATTCAAACGTAGATGTCAGGAAACTTCAGGAGGATTTAGACAAACTCAATTCCTGGTCAGAAAAGTGGCAGATGCAGTTCAATGTAGATAAATGCAAGGTTCTGAAGCTCGGGAGTGTCCATAAGCCAAGCACTTATAAGTTAAATATTATTATTATTATAATCAAATAGAAGCGCTAAACCACAGGGGTTTATAAGTTAAATAACGTAGAACTTAGCCATACAGATTGCGAAAAGGACTTGGGGATTATGGTAAGTAGCAACCTTAAACCAAGACATGCCTAAGAGTACATAATAAGGCAAACAGATTACTGGGATTTATATCAAGAAGTGTAAGCAACAGAAGTCCAGAAATTATATTACAGCTTTATAAATCATTAGTAAGGCCTCACCTAGATTACGCAGCTCAGTTCTGGTCTCCATGTTACAGAATGGATATAAATTCGTTAGAAAACATTCAGCGTAGAATGACTAAATTAATACATATCATTAGAAATCTTCCGTATGAAGAAAGATTGAAGACCCTTAAATTACACTCACTTGTAAGACGAAGAATGAGGGGAGACATAATCAAAGTATACAAGTGGAAAATGGGTATTAACAAAGGGGATATAAATAAGGTCTTGAGGATATCTCTCCAAGAGAGAACCTGCAATAATGGATTCAAATTAGATAAGTTTGATTAGATTTAGAAAGGATATAGGAAAGTATTGGTTCAGAAATAGGGTAGTTGATGAGTGGAACAGTCTGCCTAGTAGGGTTATTGAAGCTAGGACCTTGGGTAGTTTCAAATTTAGGTTGGATAAATTCATGAGTGAGAGGGGTTGGATTTGAGCGGGACTTGCACATGAGTAAATATTATTATTATAATCAAATGAGTAACCACAGGTTCAATGAGTAATAAATTATCAAAGTTTATTTCTTGGGTAGCATTGAAAATTGGGTTGAGCAAATACAGTGGTACCTCGGTTAATGATGGTCCCCAAACTCGCCCTTTTATGTAAGTTTATTTTTTTTAATGCTTTTGTAAGTGTATTTTTGGGGGTTTAAAAGGACTAGTCTATTTTACATTATTCCTTATGGGGATAAATTAGTTTGGTAATGGCACTTGAACAGCATTCTGGAACGAAAAAATATCGTTAACCGAGGTACCACTGTACTCTGTTAATGGGATGGATTGTGAAGGACCTGCCTAGTATGGGCCAACAGGCCTGCTGCAGTGTTCCTCCTTTCTTATGTTCTTATGTTCTCTCTCTCTCTCTCTCTCTCTCTGCACAGGTCATTAAGTTATAAGATTTGAAGCTAGCAATAAAAATTTGTAAAGCATAAGAACAAGAATGTGGGAAATAAACATGCAAGCTCTGTAATTTATGTTATAATATCCGCCACATCCTCTTTGTTTAGCGCGGATGCGGATACTTATTTAATCATGATTGCGGATGAGGATGTAAGAAATTGTGCGGATGTTCTGCGGATGCGGATACAGATATCCAATACATTCCTAGTCTACAGTGTCTTAAAACCTATGGTAGACTTATACAAAAGTTATATATGAAAAAGATTTTTTTTTGTCAAAAATTCAGGGAAGGATTTATACACAAACTTGGGCTATACTTGCATATACATATACAGGAGTTGTTTAAATAATCAATAATTTAAAAAATGTAAATAATACTGATTACCTGCCAAAGCTCAGTAAATAGGCACTGATTAAACTGTACAGTGGACCCTCGGTTTTCGTACAGCTCCCAACTCGAACAATTATGTAAGTGTATTTTTGTAAGTGCTTTTGTAAGTGTATTTTTGGGGGTCTGAAACGACTAATCTATATAATAATAATAATAATAGTTTATTTGGACATGATACAAAGAATTACATTTGGTTATTGAGATTACATGAGGTGTACATGCCAAAAGCCCCTAATATGCAGGGCATTTTGGGCAGACTTAAAATTAACTTAAAACTAAATTGTAAGAATTTTTGTAGATAGTTTACAATGAGTAAATATGAGTATTTAAGCTATGAAATTTGAACATAGTTTAGACATGACATTTTTTAAACAGTTTTGTACTTTTGTCTTCATTATAAAATTAATTAAATCAGATTAAACAAATTAAAGCAACAATAATAATAAAATAATAAAAAGTTATGGTTGATAATTTATAAAATAAGTAAAGTTGCATATCTAAGTTATAAAGTTTTAATATAAGTTGAGCATATCAATTAATTGTAGCAATTTATTGTAGCAATGCAACTAATTGAGTGAGATAACAATTTAAAACAATTAATTGCATTGCAGTTAGTTTACGTGGTCGAAATAATTAGCTAAGTATGTAATATTCATAACAGGTTTCATTACATTCATTCATTTACATTCATACATTCGTCCTTATGGGAACAAATTCGTTTGGTAACGGCACTCGAACAGAATTCTGGAAAGAATTATCGACGAAAACCGAGGGTCCACTGGCTTAAGTACACTTTTATTCTTATGTTACTGCTTCTTTTATTCTACTATTGTGTTTATTTTTAAAGATCTCTTATGTGTAATGTATATATTATGCTTGTAATAAATACAGTTTACAATGTAGTATCCCTACTGGAGCTGGTGTTATCAGAAGTTTTACAAACTGTTTCTTTCCTGAAGTCTTTTAGACTCTGAATATTATTAGGCTTTTTCTCTTCTGTATGAATTCTCATATGATACAATAGATTAGTTTTGTACAAAAAGCCTTTTAGACACCTATAACACTGATATGGCTGTTCTATGTCTCTGCTTTGATTTTTTTTATTGTGGGATTTCATGTGTTTTGTTAAATAATTTTTTTGTAAAAAGCTTTTTGAGCACACTGTGCAACTGTGTAGTTTCTCATCTGTATGAATTTTCATATGTTCTGTTAGATTTGATTTTGATCTAAAATCTTTCAGACACTCTGAACACTTATATGGTTTTAGTTCAGTGTGGAGTTTCTCATGCTTTACTTGAACAGATTTTAATGCAAAAGCTTTTGAACATATAGAACAATGATATGGTTTCTCCCCACTGTGGACCCTCATGTGTATCGTCAAGTTTCCTCTTTGTTTAAAACCTTTTTGACACACTGAACACTGAAATGGTTTTTCTCCTGTATGACTTCTCATGTGTACAATAAGACGAGAATTTTGAACAAAACCTTTTAAACATACATGACACTGATATGGTGTTTCTCCTGTGTGAATTATCTCATGCTGTGTTAACGAAGATTTTTCTTTGAAGTCTTTTAAACATACTGAACACTGATAAGGTTTCTCTCCGGTGTGAACTGTCTGATGTCTCTTGAGGTGATACTTATCTGAGAATACTTTTTCACACACACAACACTGAAATGGTTTTTCTCCTAAATGAATTTTCTTGTGTTGTGTTAGTTTACCCTTATCTTTAAAAGCTTTTTCACACTCGGAACACTGATAAGGTCTCTCTTCTGAATGAATATTCTTGTGTCTTGTGAGGTGAAAACTAGTTGAAAAAGTTTTTAGACATAACAAGCACTGATAAGGTTTTTTTTCTGTAGAATCACTCATATTTGCTTCAAAAATGGATATTCCAAAACAGATTCAAACACTGGAAATGTTTATTCTTACATGAATTGCAATCTGCACTGGTAGAACAAACTTTCTTTCATGACTTAAATAACATATATAAATGTTTTAAACTATTAACAATTATTTACATAATAAACACTTGTTTCTATCCTGAGGAAACTCACTCATGTTTGTGCAGACTCACATATACAATATACTTAAGAATATTACTTCACTCTTATATATTTTGGAATTCACACATAATAATGAAAACTATTTATTTACAAATGAATATAATTTATTCATGTATTTTTACTTCTGCATTATCTTCGAACATATTGAAAAATGGATGTATTACAATATATATATTCATATATTTGATCAAGGAATTGCTTCTGGTACTAGTGTTATCACCATTATTCTTGATAATTGTAACAAATCTTGATAAACATAGCAGAATCAAAATAAGGAAGGTGTAACTGAGCAATACTTCAAAGAGACATCTTATAATTAACAAATATATACATATTGAAATACTAAGCTGAAGTTATGATTTGTGGTATTTAAGTGCTAAAACCCATAAGGTTCATAGTGTGGTAGAAGAAGTCAACAATGAAATAATTCCTTGAAGATGTTCTCACAATTATTTAATAAGATTTCTTGAAACATCTTTGTACATTGTTAACTGTGAGAGATTGTGTACAATGGAGATTGTGATTGTGTAGATAACACATATTTTATTATATAAATTTCATAAATTAGTTAAAAAATACTGACCTTCCAGACAGTAGCACAAATACTTTACCAACTCAAATTTTAACAAAAATCTACAGTTCTTGTTATTCAAGGATGATGATGTTGATGTTAGGTGCTGCCACTGCCTGGCCAGTACTTCTGATGAACAAAAACAACTGTACTATAATGGGTAATAAATCTCTACATTAAAACTTTGGATCAGTAGAGTGAAGTTACACACAGTATGAGAGTGCACTTGTGATGTACAGGGTCTTCAGCTGAACCTTAAAATATTGAACTGAATGTGAATTATTTCTGATGGTGTAATATACTTTGTGAAAGTTGGTATTAACACGTTAAACTGTGTCTTCCATTCACCTGAGTTAATGATTCTTTTTGTTTAGCAAAATTGGATACACTGGCACCGAGTTGCTACCCAGTTCTACCGTATATGATAGTTTTACATTGGGAACAAAAAACTGTTTCCTTGCCATATTCCATCACACACAGTGTTGAATTCTGTCATCCAGAGATGTCAGAATTCAATGAGGACATCAAGTATTCCATTAGAGACTCAACAGCCAAGGGAGCTTTAAAGATTTCCTTTTAGAGTTTAATGACGCTGAAAATTAGTAGTGTAAATATAGTAATAATGAGCTGCCACTGTGATAACAGTGAGTGTTAACAGTGTATGTATACTGCTTAGCTGCCACTCTGATAACAGTGAGTGTTAACAGTGTATGTGTACTGCTCAGCCTCCACTGCAAGAATGATCTGTAAAATAAAAAATATGAATCCTGAGAATCTGTAAAAAAATTACCAAAATATCTGAATTACTAAATGCACTAGGGAAATTTATTTAGCAAGACATACTGGACAATGATATATGTATACTACAGCAAGGGTCAAAAATCTTTGTTCATGTGGGCCACATTAATATTTCAAATTTATATAGAAGCAACATTTTATAATTATTAAGTAAAATAAAAATGTAGGAATTTAAAGCACATTTCCACTTAAAAAAAGTAATAGCCACAATATTACTACAATGTAAATAATCGCAGACAAATTATCAATAATCAGCAACATATCTGCAAGAGGAGGATTAAGAACAGTAGCACCTTTAGTAAATGATTATGTAAAAAACATATAAAAAGCTTATCCATTAGTCAACCCCCGGTTCTCGTCGGTAATCCGTTCCAGAGGGCCCGTCGACCACCGGTTTGGTCGAACTCCGATTCTATTTTCCCCATAAGAAATAATGGAAATAAAATTAATCCGTTCCAGACATCCAAAAGTATTAAAATAAAATATTTTTTAGAACTTTTTGACCTTAAATTATACACATTTTTATGAAAAAATAAGAAATAATAGTACAATAACATGTCACTTACATTTATTGAAGAGTTGTTGATGTGTGCAACACGGGAGGAGGGGAGAAGATGGAGTAGTATGCTAGTATTTGGAAGAGGAATCCCCTTCCATTAACACTGCAGGTGGCAAGTTCTTTTCTGGGGTTACTGGCCTTTTCTTTGAATGCTACACTCCCTGCATGAATGCTACACTCCCTGCATGAATGCTACACTCCATGCATCCCTGCTTCACTCCCTGCATGAATGCTACACTACCTGCATCCCTGCTTCACTCCCTGCATCCCTGCTTCACTCCCTGCATCCCTGCTTCACTCCCTGCATGAATGCTACACTCCCTGCATGCCTACTACACTCCCTGCATCCTCTACCTCCCTGCATGCCTGCTACACTCCCTGCATCCTGCTACACTCCCTGCATCCTTGCTACACTCCCTGCATCCTTGCTACACTCCCTGCATCCTTGCTACACTCCCTGCATCCCTGCTACACTCCCTGCATCCTTGCTACATTCCCTGCATCCCTGCTACACTCCCTGCATCCTTGCTACACTCCCTGCATGCCTGCTACACTCCCTGCATCCTTGCTACACTCCCTGCATGCCTACTACACTCCCTGCATCCTGCTACACTCCCTGCATCCTTGCTACACTCCTGCATCCTTGCTACACTCTGCATCCTTGCTACACTCCCTGCATCCTTGCTACACTCCCTGCATCCCTGCTACACTCCCTGCATCCTTGCTACACTCCCTGCATCCCTGCTACACTCCCTGCATCCCTGCTACACTCCCTGCATCCCTGCTACACTCCCTGCATCCCTGCTACACTCCCTGCATCCCTGCTACACTCCCTGCATGCCTACTACACTCCCTGCATAAATGCTACACTCCCTGCATGAATGCTTCACTCCCTGCACATTCTTTACCATAGGCTTGGCACTAGGAGCTTTCTTAGGGCCCATGGTGGCTTATTTACCAGTTGCAAGCACTAAAAACACTGGAATAATGACAATATATATGGTATGAATGCATGGGTGGTGCGTGGGTAGTGGTCGCTCGCTTGTAAACAATAACACACTGAGTGCCTGGGCGCCCAGCTGGGCCACGGCCCCACGCGTACGCGTCCGGGACGGATAGCTAACTCGCCCAACTCCGAGTGGCCGCCTAATACCGAGCCAAAAATATTGTAAAAAAAAACGTTGAACACTGATTTGGCCGAACTCCGACGCCGTCGAGCACTGGGGGTTCACTGTAGTGTCACATGCCTTTTCAAGATCAAAAAAGGACTGAAATAAGTGAGTGGTTACTAGCAAAGATTATTACGAACATAGGTATCTAAGTGGAGTAAGGGGTCAATAGTGGAGCAGCCCTTCGAAAGCCAAACTGACTATACACACACAACCCACACATATAAAAAAGAGAGGACTAGTGGAGACACTATTGTGTGCCTCTAAATAACACACCAAATTTCTATTTACAAGACGTTCCATCAACTGGCAAACTGAACTAGTAAGAGCAATGGGACAATACTATGAGGCATCATGGCACGAAGTACGTACCTGGTTTACAAAAAGGCAAAACAATGGCAATTTTAAACATATGGGAAAGAACCCCTCGCGACCAAATAAGATTAAAAAGACGTAAGAGGACTGCAAGGGCTGATAGATGTAAATACTGAAGCATACAAATATGAATGCCATCATGCCCAGCTGCTGACGATCAACAAGCGGAAAGTGTCAATTCTAGTTCTAGAAGCGTAAAAGGCATATTATAAGACTCTTCCCTCCTAGAAGAAAAGTCTGAAGGCAGTAACTATATGACAGACTTAGAGGAAAGAAACAAGGGGCATAGATGGAGCCCCTGAGAGATACGGTCAAGATAATTTCCAATTTATGTGGCAATCTCAAGAGGGCTTGTAATGTTGACACCGGCAACCAGAAGAACGGGAGCTGGGTCTGGAGAGTACTTGCCACTCAATTTCCATACTTTTTTGAAACTGCACTCATAAAAGAAGCCGAAGTAATGGTAGAAACATAATCCCACCAACAAGTGTGTTTAGATTTATGGATGATACGTTGGGCAACCGCCCTCACCTGCTTAAAATCAATTAATCACTCTGTGGTCTTACTGTAATGATATCAACCCCATGCAGCATGTTTCAAACGTACTGCACGAGCACAAGTAGGAGATCAGCAAGGCACACATTTCTGAGGGTGCCTACCTGAGGTTTGAGTAATTGTATTCAAAGCTATGGTTAAAACCAAGGACAAAAATAGTTGTAATAGCTCAGGAGTTGAGGACAAAGGAGAAGGTTCTTCACTAAAAGCAGTTTGACATGAATAAATGGCCCAATTTGCCTGTTCAAACTGCCAATATGGGCTACAAGGAGGTTGAGAATACGTATGAGAAGGTGAATAGGAAAATGATCGCTGTAATGTAAATCAGGGAGCACAGACCAGATAAAGTCATGTGTAATTGAGAAGGAACAAATTAAGAGATCTATGCAAGAGAATGGTTATGTGTGAGGGTTGAAATGAGTGGGAATACCTGTATTTAAAACATGAAGGGGAAGAGAAGTGAGAAGAGCCTCTAACTGATTGCCACAAGTCACAGTGAGACCCTTCCAGAGGAAACAATGAGCATTAAAATCTCCTAATAAGAGAAGAGGAGGAGGTAGGAAAGAAATTAGAGATGCCACATCTAGAATAGATAATGGCTGAGAAGGAGAAAGATATGAAGAGCAGACTGAATATCACTTGTCCTAGTAGATGTGAGCTGCAGTGTAATGCAGCGAAGACTCAAGAATGTGGTATACCATGGGACATGAAAAGTGCACTTTCATTAAAGGTCAAATCAGGAAATGGATCAGATGAATGCAATAAGATACAACCCAAGATGGGATGGAAAACAGCAGAGCACAATTTTGGTTCTTACAGACAGACACAAACAGGAAAAAACTGGGAGAGCAACACCTGAAGCTCACCCTGATTACCACTGAGGCCTTGAATATTCCACTGCAATGGGAAACTAGTAAGGAGTGAGGTGTATTGGGATGACATGAAGAAAAAGAGGTGAAGAAGGGCGCAGAAGGTGAAAACATGAAGTGGTGGGGGCCAGAACGTTGTTCATCGTAGGTGTTATCTCTTCGATAAACACAGAGATGGTTTCAATAGTTTCAGATGAGAGAGAACGTGGAGAGAGCTTGGCAGTGGAGGGAGAAGATGTAGTTTGGGTAAAAAGTGGAGAGACAACAGAAGACACCAAAGAAGGAGTAGAGGTGTCTTGAAAAGCAAAAATTTCTGGAGGGACAGAAGAGGGAGCAACTGTACTTGAGGGTGGATGAACCTCCACAATGGTATCAGATGCATCTCAAGGTAAAGGTCTAGACTCAGAGATAGGGAAAGAATAATGTTTGGGAATGTCATGTGGTGTGGGAGTTGAAGGAGATTTGGATGTAAATAAAGATGTACACTTTAGAAAAGAAGAGGTATGTGTCTGATTTAGATTGGAGGGGGCATTGAGATGTTGAAACATGCAAGTGTGAAGAGAGAAGATGAGGCTGGAACCTCAGAGCCCAGGACCGTAAAAGGGTTGGACACAGAGTTGACTGCAAAAGTAAGGAACACATGCAAGTGTGGAAGCAGGTACCTCCGAGGTCTGGAGCTGACTACTGCTCCTGGAATAAGAGAGCCATGGGACTTTCTCTTGGAAGCAGAGATGGGAAATTGCTATGGCATAAGAGAAGCCCTCTTTCTCTTTAAGACAATGGGAGTGTGACTGCATGATGGGTTGCTATAGTCACCTGCACCACACACGGCATTTTACCACTGACCTGCAATATTTTGAAGTGCCTGAGGCGCCAGCATTTTCTACATTGTTGAAGGGAAGGGATCACCTCCCACACTTGTAGGCATTGTCCCACTACGTAAACAGATGGTGGCAGTTCACAGCTGTCAAAAATTAGTCTCACTATATTGCAAAGATAGCACCTATACCCACGGGCAGGAAATGTGTAAATGTCAACTTTAATGATCAGGAGATTCTGGAGCTCGAATTGTTCCAGAATATCTGCATTACACTCAAGAAACTCGCATTGTATGATTGTATGTGGAAGGACAATAGAGCCACAGCAAGAATTAAAAGCGATATGCTTGTGAATTGTAACTGGTGCATTGTCAATGACGTCAAGAAGTGAAAGATTATGTGCCTGCTCTGCATTTTATACTGTGATAATTGTGCCACTCTTAAGAACATAGAAGGAAATGTTCTGCCCAACATGATGGAGTGCCTTGTTGATGCTATGGTTGGAAAGATATTAGCAGAAGTTGGTTGGAGCGTAAAGAATTTTGTCCAAGAATCACTTTGAAGGGAAGGAATTGCTTAGTTGGACGTTTCTTAGAAATGTGAGAGAAAACTGAGGCAGTATCATCATTGTCAGGTCGAGATCGTTTGGACAGATGGTTAGAGGCAGGCCATCCTGAGTCATGTGTATGATCCAAAAACTGATGCACAGTATGTGGAGAAGCCGGGATCATGGTCAAAGCTGTGCAGAGGTCAGAAGTGTCTAAAGGGTCAGTCAGAACCGTGGTATACTAGATGATGGTAATGAACGTTACCTGGAGAAGGTACCGGGTTGGAAGAGAGGTCCAAAGAAGGGTCCGAAGACATGCCAGGGCCTGTAGAGGGTGCGGCACGAAAGGGTCCAGGAGGAGGTCAGTCACAGGTATGGGTCTGCATAAGTTAAGTTTCCCTTTTTTTTGTTTATTAAAAAAAAAGAGGAGAAAAAAAGGGAGGGGGGGGATGAATGTGGTGAGATAGCTCCCAGGAAGAATAAAAGAGAATGTACAATAGGACCCCACTTATACGGCAGGTTAAGTTCCAGGCTACTGCCGGAAAGCAGACATCGCCGGAAAGCAATACTCCATTTTTTTCACGTATAAAATGCCAGATAACAAGTTTACACTAACATATATTATGTTAGCAATAGAACTAGGCATTAAAAACAATAAAAAGTAAAACACGCACACAGTACACCCATTACTTACCTTAAAATATTTGTAGTCTTAATGTAGGGTGAGAGGTGAGTTTTATTTGTAGAAAGTCAGGTTTGGGAAGTATGGGTAGCCAGCCATGGCAGCCCACAGCACCCCACCCCACCCACATGTACTGTAAACAAACCAGGTGAACATGTCTGGTTTTGTCACTTTACATTGTGAACAAGTTGTCTCCACATTGATACAGTAGAATAAATAAAGAGAAACACTCCCATTCTCATATAACACCATTTTTAGAAGAAATGACGCCCTGAGTTACCCCCAGTAATAATATAGTGTACACATTTTCTCTGACGTTGGACTACAAGTCGCCTGAGTACCACAAGTCCTACAAGTCACCTGGCTATCACATCTCATATTTATGTTAATTTATTCTACTGTGGGGTGTATTTAGATGGATTAACCAAAATGTCTATATGTACAGTAGACCCCCGGTTTTCGTAATTAATGCGTTCCAGAGTGACTAAAACCGAATATTTCGATTTCCGAATCCATTTTCCCCATAAGATATAATGGAAATTCAATTCATCCGTTCCAGACACCCAAAAGTATTAAAATAAAATATTTTTGTACATTAAATATACATTTAATTACACAGAAAACAATGAGACATGAAGAATAAAACAATAATAACATGACACTTACCTTTATTGAAGAGTTGTTGATGTGTGAAAGACGAGAGGAGGGGAGAGGATGGAAGAGTTGCTATTGTTTGGAAGGGGAATCCCCTTCCATAAAGACTTCAGGTACCAAGTCCTTTTCCAGGGTTACTTCCCTCCTTTGTTTTTTAATGCCACTAGGATCAGCTTGAGAGTCACTGGACCCCTGTCGCTCAAAAAAGTGTTCCAGAGAGTTCTGTTTCTGGCGTATGTTTGGAATTGTGCCGGCTACAGGGGTGTGTGTTTGGGGACAGAACAAGATAGTCCTTCAATATGACACTAATATCAACTCTATGGCTTATTTATCTGTCACAATTCATCTAATATGACATAATAAACAATATTAATAACATAGAAACATAACATATACTCTAGGATGAATAAAATATGTCATTACGAATGTGAGGACTGGTGTTGTGTTGTTTGTTGTTGGGTGTATAAGGGCCACTGAAAGATAAGCCTTACATAGTGGTGGTGAATGGCAGCAGCAGAGACGGTGGTGTTGTCAGTCACCCTATATACCGCAAACAACAATGGAGGAGTTAAGTTTCGTGTCATCATTTTTCTATCGATTAATGGCTTAACTTACTTGCTACACTGTTAATGCTACACTTTATCGCTGGCTGGCACTATAGCCTTTATCAACTCCTGTTGCTTTAGTATCATAACATATCGTAGAATCACTGAATCACTTAAGAAGACACATTCTCCCCTCTCAGCCCTTTACCAAAGGGCTGGCACTAGGAGCTTCATTTGGGCCCATGGTGGCTTATTTAGCAGTTGCAAACACTAAAAACAATGAAATAATGACGAAATGTGTCGTATGAACGCGTGGGGTGACCGTCACTCACTGGTAAACAATGGCACACTGACTATGAATGGTGTGTCAGGCCTCTCGGGCCAGGCGTACGCATCTGGGACCAATGACAATTACCAAGCGGAATTACGATCACCGAATCAATATTTTTACGAAAAAGTTACGATTACCGAATATTACGAACTCCGATGACTACGAAAACCGGGGGTGATTATTATTATGTGTTATTATTATTATTAACCCTTTCGAGGTTTTGGTCATACTAGTACATCTTACGCCCTTGGGTTATTGACGTACTAGTACGCCTAAATTCTAACGCCCTCAAATCAAGCAGAAACAGGCTGTTAGGCTTAGATGTGATAGAATGGGTCTGTGCGGTCAGTGTGCGCAGTATAAAAAAATTCCTGCACCACAGTGCATAATGAGGAAAAAAAAACTCTGACCGTGTTTTTGGTTTAAAACAGCGACTTTGCAGTCTATTTTCGTATGGTATTTATGCTTGTATTCTCGTTTTCTTAGTCTCATTTTATAGAATAGATGCTATATTACAGAAATAGAGATAATTTTGACTGGTTTCACGATGACAAGTACAGTGGTACCCCGACTTACGATGGTCCCCAAACACACCCTTTTATGTAAGTTGATTTTTTTAAATGCTTTTGTAAGTGTAATTTTGGGGGTCTAAAAGGACTAGTCTATTTTACATCATTTCTTATGGAGATAAATTCGTTTGGTAATGGCACTTGAACAGCATTCTGGAATGAAAAAATATCGTAAGTCGGGGTACCACTGTACCTTGAAACTGAGCGCAAAGTAGCGAAAATGTTCGATTTTGGCCGATGTTCAAGAGTAAACAAATCACACCATGCATCCAATACACATCAACTGGAGAGTCTAATATTCTTGCACAAGTGCGCTGATATTATTTATACTATTTTTACAATGATGCAGTTGTATACATAACAGTAAATCTTCTATTTTTTGTGAGAATAAAAATTCAAAATGGAAACCAAAAGTAATGTAAGAGGGGCCTGGAGACGTGACTAATGAACAGATAAGATGTTATTTTAGTGCCAGAAATGTCTGCCTTGTTTATTATGGACCCTATTTTGAAATTGGCATCGTTTGAAATTTGTGTGAAATTGGCCAAATTGCCATTTTCTGACCACTATTTTGGGTAGTTGAAATTGGTAAATTGGCAGTTTCTTGTACTCAATCGATAGAAGAAATGGAGTTCTAGCAAAATAGCTATAATTGTAGAAGACTGAAACATTGGAATTTGCCGAAAATAGGGCTCAAAGTGGGCGAAATCGCCGATGCGTAAATGTCATGGATACCGCTAACTTTGCGAAAGCATAATTCCGTTAGTTTTCGATTAAATTTCATAATTTTTGTGGTGTTATGATCGGAAAAAGATTCTCTATCATTTCATAAGAATTTTTTTTTTTTTTTTTAAATTTGTGGACCCTGAGAACGAGTTTCAGAGAGACCCCTTGGACCCCCAAAGGGTTAATAATATGGCATCTTCAAGACTAATAAGACACTCTTAGTGATTTTAATGTGTGCCTGCATACCAGCACAGTGTGTAAGTTTACTTAGGCACAGGTACACATAAGTATAATTATCAGTTATAATAATAATGTAGGTATGTATAGTCCACCTGGGCTACATACCTATACCTACCTACATAGCTACACGATATTTAATGCTGCCCAGAGCCATATTATTACCATCGACATACGTACCATGTTCACTGAGTTTAATAGTTTCTAACAACTATCTTTAGATGCCATCATAAACAAAGGGAGAAGTAATGAATAATTCATGCCGAGAATGGTAAATAAAAGAGTTATGTATTAAGGGGAGTGACATAATTTTTTCCCTCCGCCCGGCTACCATACCTCCATAGTATATAAACATAAAATTTTTATATACTATATAAACATAAAATGTTTATATGCTATGTAATGTGTTTCTTATATAATTTTGAAGAAAATATCATAGATTAATGAAAATGACTATGTACAGTAGATCGTCATTTAGCACGAGATTATGTTGCACGTTACGGGTACTGCATGATTGAAGAATTGCGGCACATTATTATCTAACACGACATAAAAATGATATTACATGGTTCGCGGAGGGGAAAAAAAAATTGAGCCCACAGGTCCTTCACAAACCATCTCACTAACAGAATATTTGCCCAACCAAATTTTCAATGCTCTTCAAGCAATAAGCTTCGATAATTCTATTCACTCATGTGCAAGCCCCACTCAAATAAAATCGTGTGTGTGGGGAAGTACCCTGACTGGTGTGTGGGGAAGTACCCTGGCTGGTGTGTGGGGAAGTACCCTGGCTGGTGTGTGGGGAAGTACCCTGGCTGGTGTGTGGGGAAGTACCCTGGCTGGTGTGTGGGGAAGTACCCTGGCTGGTGTGTGGGAAAGTACCCTGGCTGGTGTGGGGAAGTACCCTGGCTGGTGTGTGGGGAAGTACCCTGGCTGGTGTGGGGAAGTACCCTGGCTGGTGTGTGGGGAAGTATCCTGGCTGGTTTGTGTGGGGAAGTACCCTGGCTGGTGTGTGAGGTGATGGTCACTTGCCCATAAACAATGGCTTTGTTTACAGGCTGACGCTCCAACCTTCATTATCTCTCTATGTCATATTTTTATTAATTTGGGCATCTTTATCATGCTGCTACGTTATTTATGTTATACCTAATATTATTCTGGAATAAATGATAGGTAGATAACTTATTGATAGCAATAATAAGTATTACTATACAATATTTTAGTGCGGTGAGCTCACACCTCCACACGCCATGGTGGTCCATGAGTAACTGAGCTGAGAGAGACTGCTAGCCCGTCTCCCTCATAGCACTGCCAACCATTCAATACTCTACATATATAATATCAGTTTTTATTAATTTGTGCATCTTTATCATGCTTCTACGATATTTATGTTATACCTAATATTATTCTGGAATAAAT
The DNA here is from genome assembly GCA_009830355.1 of Cherax destructor. Taxonomy (NCBI): domain Eukaryota; kingdom Metazoa; phylum Arthropoda; class Malacostraca; order Decapoda; family Parastacidae; genus Cherax; species Cherax destructor. Next base: position 10,137 of record WNWK01027867.1, on the reverse strand, counting down.
ATGATTGGTAGATAACCTTTATTGATAGTAATAGTATTATTTTTCAATACTTTATAGTGCCGTGAGCTAACATATCCTCACGCCATGATGGTCCATGAGCAACTGAGACACTGCTCCACTTCTCGCTCTCAGCCCCGCCCACCCTTCAATACTATATGTCAGTTTTTATTAATTTATGCATCTTTATCATGCTTCTACATTATTTATGTTATACAGTGGATCCCCGCTATTCGAACGGCTCGGCAGTCGAACAAATCGTCATTAGTACAAGAAAATCGATATCGTCATGCGAACAAATTATCGCGAGTCGAACGAATGCGTTTGTGACCTGTCCGCCCAGGCGCTTGGGTGCCTCACCGCACAGGCATGGAGAGCCAGTCCCACATTGTTTACACTCAGAGAACAATACCCTGCACGCTCATCCAGACATTTCACACTTAATTACAATTGTTTGGAGTTTGTTCATTAAGTGCAACTGTGAAATAAGCTACCATGGGTCCCAAGAAAGTTCCTAGTGGTACCCCTGGGATGATGAAAGTGAGAAACACCGTAGAAATGAAGAAGGAAATAATACAAAAATACGAGAGTGGTGTGCGAATGTGAGCTTGCCAGGATATATGGTAAAAACAGGTCAACTATCGCTTCTATCCTGCTTAAGAAGGAACAAATTAATGAAGCTGATGTTGCAAAAGGTGTTACTGTGCGAGCCAAAAATAGACCACAAATAATCAAAGAGATTGAGAAGTTGTTGCTGGTGTGGATCAAGGATAAAGAGTTAGCGGGTGATAGTGTGTCGGAGTCCATCATTTGTAAAAAGGCAAGGAAGTTCCATGCCGATCTTGCAAAGAAAATGCCTGCAACCAGTGTTGATTGTAATGGTAGTCAATTTAAAGCCAGCAAAGGCTGGTTTCAGAGATTTAAAAATCGTAGTGGCATACATAATGTGGTAAGGCATGGTGAGGCTGCCAGTTCAGACAAACATGCAGCTGAAAAATTCATAAACGAGTTTCAGGACTACATAAAGACTGAAAAACTGAAACCTGAACAAGTGTTCAATTGTGACGAAACAGGCGTTTTGGAAGAAAATGCCCAACAGGACCTACATTACTCAGGAGGCCAAAGCACTGCCAGGACACAAGCCTATGAAAGACAGGCTAACTCTCATGATGTGTAGTAATGCTACTGGGGATTTTAAATTGAAGCCTTTACTAGTGTATCACTCAGAAAATCCCAGTGTGTTCAAGAGACACAATGTTGTCAAAAATAGATTGTGTGTCTTGTAGAGATCTAGTCAGAATGCATGGGTCACAAAGCACCTTTTCAGTGACTGGGTCCATGAAGTGTTTGGCCACAGTGTGAGAAAATACCTACAGGAAAAGGGTTTGGACAAAAAGTGCCTCCTGTTACTGGACAATGCTCCTTCACATCCTCAAAACATAGAAGACCTACTGTGTGAAGACTTCAGATTTATAAAACTGAAGTTCTTGCCTCCTAACACCACTCCTCTCCTCCAGCCCATGGACCAGCAGGTCATCTGTAACTTCAAAAAACTCTACACAAAAGCAGTGTTTGAAAAGTGCTTTGAAATGACCTCGGACAGTGAATTGACCCTTAGAGTTCTGGAAGAATCACTTCAATATCTACAGCTGCATAGGCCTTATAACCAAGGCTTGGGAGGGAGTGACTTCCAGGACTTTGAACTCTGCTTGGAGACCATTGTGGCCAGGTGGTGAGGCTATTGATTCACGGGAGAAGGAGGAGGAAGAGGGGCTGAAGAAGGTGCCTTCTTCAGAGATTAAGGAGATGTGTACAATGTGGAATAGGTTGCAAACTTTTGTTGAAAAATACCACCCTGAGCAAGCTCAAACAAGCCATAACAGCAGCATGTTCAGTGACCAAACAATGTCCACTTCAGGAACATGTTAAAAAGGCGCCAGAAACAGAGGACTGTGGACAGTTACTTTGTTAAAGTGTCCAGTGACTCCCAAGCTGGTCCTAGTGGGATTAAAAAACAAAGAAAAGAAGTAACCCCAGATACGGCTTTGATACCTGAAGTCCTTCTGGAGGGGGATTCCCCTTCCAAACACTAACCCCTCCCTCCCTCATTCCTCCTCCCTCTCTTCCATATGCCATCAACAATCTTCAATAATGGTAAGTAAAAAGACTTGCATTTATTTACTAATACTTTTAGTAGTACAGCACTGTAGTATTTAATGTTTTTGTCTATGTAGAAGCTTAATTTTATTAAAATATATTATTTTTAATATTTTTTGGGTTTCTGGAACGGATTAATTGTATTTCCATTATTTCTTATGGGAAAAATTAAATCGCCTTTTGAACATTTCACGTTAAGAACAAGCTCCTGGAACGGATTAAGTTTGAATGGCGAGGGTCCATTGTACCTAATATTATCCTGGAATAAATATGATAGGTAGATATTATTTATTGATAGTAATAGTATAATTATACAATAACAAATCTAGAAGCAGTGGTTTGAAACTGGGTCTAGACCAGCTGATGATGTCTTATCGTCAGCTGTATAATGTACTGCAGGGTAAAAGAGCCCAGAGATCTATTACAGCATTTATGCACACTCCAACACAACCATCGACTTTAGTACCAGAACCTCTACCATCCACTTCTGCCGACAACCAACAACCCTCCACCTCAGCCCAGTAGGGCCACACCATCCATATCCACTCTCTTCACAACCATCCACAAACATCATTACCCACAATTTAAGGTAAGAAATACTATTATTTCTATTGCATTTGTAGTCTTAAGCAGTAATATATCACGACAATGAACTACAATTACATATTCACCTTCAATTTTTGCAAGATCTGGTGGTCTAAAAAAAACTTGTTTGGGTTTTTGGAGACTCCCAGGAACATAACCCTATTTTTCTCATAAGTTCTTTTAATTATCTAACACAACGTTTTCAGAAACGTAACTACCGTGCTAAATGACGATCTACTGTATATTAACCCCTTGACTGTCGCAACCCTCAATCCTGAGTGCCATTCTGTTGTCGCAAAATATTCGAAAAAAAAAAATTATTTTTTCTTATCAAAATGTTAAGATTATTTTTCTGATTGTTTTTATCCTAAAAACAGATTTTTGCCATCAATACTTACCGAGATATGGAGGTGTAAAGTTCCATTCATAGATTTCTTGTTTTTTTCACTATTTTCTTTTTTTACGCAACTTATGTGGCCTGTGAGGCCAAGGTTAGGTGCAATGTATATACAGTGGTACCTCGACTTACGATGGTCCCCAAACACACCCTTTTATGTAAGTTTATTTTTTTAAATGCTTTTGTAAGTGTACTTTTAGGGTCTAAACAGACTAGTCTATTTTACATTATTTCATTAAGAGATAATTCGTTTTAATGCATTTGAACAGCAATATCTGGATGAAAATATCTAAGTCGTAGTACCAACTGTATATACATTCCTTGTATGCAACACAATAATAGCATAAACATTAGTATCTTTATATTGTTTACAAAACTTGTTTACACAAACGAACAATACAAAAAAATCTTTATTACTATTGTTGTATAATATATATACAAATGTACAGTCACTGGACATGTTCGTAATAGTTCTGCAGCTTGTGGAACTCTTTGAAACATGCACAGTGGTGTTTTACATTCCTCACACATAAAACGAATGTCTCTGCATTTTTGTGGGTGTTTTTTTGTATATGCACAGACAAAACATCTCTTCTGAGCAGTTTTCTTCAAAATAGTAGCAGGCAGTTGTGTTAGGTAGTTACCCTAGGTTGATGGTCGTCTGGGTCGTCATTCCTTCCTTCCTACATTCCTTCCTACCTTCCTTCCTTCCTTCCTTCCTTCCTTCCTTCCTACCTACCTACCTACCTACCTACCTACCTACCTACCTTCCTTCCTTCCTTACTACCTTTCATCTCGTCCTTCCTTTCTTCCTTCTGGTTTCTATAAATACACACATAGTCACTGGACATGTGCCTAGAACTGCTATAAGCTTCTGGAAGCTGGTTGTTGTGTCTGGGTCATCATTCCGACCTTCCTTCCTTCCTACATTCCTTCTAACCTTTCTTCCTACATTCCTTCCTTCCATCTCGTCCTTCCCCTTCTTCTGGTTTCTATAAATACACACATAGTCACAGGACACGTGCCTAGAACTGTTATAAGCTTCTGGAAGCTGGGTGTTGTGTCTGGGTCATCATTCCGACCTTCCTTCCTTCCTACATTCCTTCTAACCTTTCTTCCTACATTCCTTCCTTCCTTTCATCTCGTCCTTCCTTTCTTCCTTCCTTCTGGTTTCTATATATACGCATATATAATCACTGGACACTTCATAGAATTGCTATTAGCTTCTGAAAGCTGGTTGTTGTTTCTGGGTCGTCATTCCTTCCTTCCAACCTTCCTTCCTACATGCCTTCCTACAGTCCTTCCTTCCTACATTCCTACCTACCTACCTTCCTTCCTTTCTTTCATCTCCTTCCTTCCCTCTTTCTGGTTTCTATATATACGCATATATAGTCACTGGACACTTCATAGAACTGATGATAGCTTCTGGAGTCAGGGTGCGGCTGCTGTCAAAATGACATATTATACCATCACTTGCCACCCTCACTGCCTTGGCAACACCCATGGGGTCTCTTGCTCTTCTTCCCCAGTCCTTCCTACCTACTTATGTACCTACTTACGTACCTACTTACATACCTACTTACATACCTACTTGCTTACCTACTTGCTTACCTACTTACCTACTTGCTTACCTACTTGCTTACCTACTTACCTATTTACCTACCTACTTACTTACCTACTTGCCTACCTACTTGCCTACCTACTTACCTACCAACCTATTGCTATTGTTCTATGATATATATACACATATATAATGACTGGACACTTTCCATCAACTTCACTTAGCGCTTGAAGCTGTGTGTGTGTGTGTGTGTGTGTGTGTGTGTGTGTGGAGAAATCTAAATTTGCTGAGTCAGGGTCAACCAGCTGTCAAAATGACATATTAAACCATTACTCACCACCCTCACTGCTGTCAACCTGTCAACACAAAAGGGGACCTGTGTCTTCCCCACAACCTCCTTCCTAGCTTCTTTTCTTCCTTCATTCCTTCCTTCCTTCATTCCTCTCATCTCTTCCTTCCTTCCTCTCATCTCTTCCTTCCTTCCTCTCATCTCTCCTTCCTTTCTTTCTTACTTCTTTTGTTCCTTCCTTCCTCTCATGTCTCCTTCCTTTCTTTCTTCTTTCCTTCCTTCCTTCCTTTCCTCCTTTCTTCTTCTTTCCTTCCTTCCTCTCATCTCTTCTTTCCTTCCTTCCTTTCATCTCTTCTTTCCTTCCTTCCTTTCATCTCTTCTTTCCTTCCTTCCTCTCATGTCTTCCTTCCTTCCTTACTTTCTTTCTTTCTTCCTTCCTTCCTTCTGGTATCCTGGGCATTGCTTTCGGTCACAAACTCCTCAAAACCATGAAATTCATCTTCAGAGACACTTCCATCTGTGTTAGAGCTATCACTGAGGAAGAGAAGAGTCCCAGATTCGCCAGGGAGTCAGATATTTCTTACCACTATGCATGCTGAACATGGACTACTGAAATGGCTTTCCCACAATTCACCATTGGCTGCCCGATTTTTTTTTATACTGCACACACTGACCACACAGACCCATTCTCTCACATGTAGGCCTACCAGTTTTCTCCCACTTAATTTGAGGCCGCTAGAATTTAGGCGTATAAATACGTCCGAAACAGTGGCTCGTAAGACGTATATATACGACCGAAACAGTCAAAGGGTTAAAATTAGTGTTTTATATTATTTCTCATTGTTTTCTGTATGTAAAACTATAGTATTTATTCTTTAAAAAAATGAATTTTTTGTGAATATTTTTGGGTGGAAACGGATTACAGTGGTCCCTCGACTAACGATGATTCCATATAATGAGCAATTCATGTAATGAGCGCTTTTTTCCGCTAAATATTTCCCTCATGTAGCGACCATTCCCTCGTGTATTGATCCGTACCAGACCTGTCCACCCTTCCCGTGCTTGCGCGGTGAGGCAGACAGGACGCCAGTCTAGCGTTGTTTACACTTGAGAGAACATTACCCAGCATGCTCTTTCAAACATTCATAATACTTTTTTTGTGTTTATTGCTGGTTCAGTGATTGTCACTGTGAAATAAGTCACCATGGGTCCAAAGAAGCTTCCTAGTGGCACCCTGTGGTAAAGAGAGTGAGGAACACCATTGAACTGAAGAAAGAGATTGTTGAAAATATGAGAGTGGCATACATGTGAGTGAGCTTGCCAGGATGTACAAGAAAAACACATCTACTATCACCACTATCCTGGCAAAGAAAAATGAAATCAAGGAAGCTAATGTTGCAAAAGGGGTTGATATGTTAACGAAAAATAGATCGAAAACAGTGGATGAGGTTGAGAAGTTGTTGGGGGTGTGGATCAATGAAAAACAGTTAGCAGGTGATAGTATTTCCATGGCGATAATTTGTCAAAAGGCAAGGAAGTTGCACGCAGATTTTGTCAAGACAATGCCTGGAACCAGTGGTGAGGAGAGTGATTTTAAAGCCAGCAAAGGCTGGTTTGAGAGGTTTAAGAAACGTAGTGGCATACACAGTGTTGTGAGACATGGTGAGGCAGCCAGCTCAGAAAAACGTGCAGCTGAAAAGTTTGTGCAGGAATTCCAGTTGTTTGTAGACACTGAAAAATTTGAACCCCAACAAGTGTTTAATTGTGATGAAACAGGCCTGTTTTGGAAGAAAATGCCCAACAGGACCTTCATTACTCAGGAGGAAAAGGCACTGCCAGGACACAAGCCTATGAAAGACAGGCTAACTCTTATGCTTTGTGCCAATACCAGTGGTGATTTTAAAGTGAATAATTTACTGGTGTATCACGCAGAAAATCCCAGAGCCTTCAAGAAACACAATGTTAACAGGAATAATTTGTGTATGTATTGGAAGGCTAACACTAATGCATGGGTCACTAAGGACTTTTTAGTGGAATGGTTGACTGGAGTGTTTGGCCCTAGTGTGAAGAAATACCTCCTGGAAAAGAAATTGCCACTCAAGTGCCTCCTGGTACTGGACAATGCTCCTGCTCATCCTCACAACTTGGAAGACTATTTGTCTGATGAGTTCAGTTTCATCACAGTGAAGTTCTTGCCTCCTAACACCACTCCTCTCATCCAGCCCATGGACCAGCAGGTCATTGCAAACTTCAAGAAATTGTACACCAAAGCAATGTTTCAAAGGTGCTTTGATGTAACCTCAGCCTCTGCATTGACCCTAAAAGAGTTCTGGTAAGATCACTTCAATATCGTGCATTGCATAGGCCTTATAGGTAAGGCTTGGAAGGGAGTGACTTCCAGGACTTTGAACTCTGCTTGGAGACTACTGTGGCCGGATTGTGTTGAAAAGTGGGATTTTGAAGTATTTGAGGCTGGCCCTGACCTTGACGACCCTGTGCCTTTTGTGGACTCTATTGTGGCATTGGGGAACAGCCAGGGGTTGGAGTTGAGTGGTGAGGATGTGGAAGAGTTGGTGGAGGAGCACAGGGTAGACCTAACCACTGAAGAGCTGAGAGAGCTTCATCAGGAACAGCAACAGACGACATTTAAGGAAATTGATTCAGAGGAGGAGGCTAGACAGGTTGAGGTAGTAACTTCTTCAGATTAAGGAATTTTTTTCCAAATGGGCTGATGTGCAGACATGTGTTGAAAAACACCACCCTGAGCAAGCTGAAGCAAACCACATCTGCAACATTTTCAGTGACAGAATCTTGCCCCACTAAAGAAAAATGTTGAAGAGTCACCAGAAACAGAGGACTGTGGACAGTTATTTCTCGAGGCAGTGATCCAGTGACTCTCAAGCTGGTCCTAGTGGCATTAAAAGAAAAAGAAGGGAAGTAACCCCAGATAAAGAATTGTTATCTGAAGTCTTTATGGAGGGGGATTCCCCTTCCAAACACTAACCCCTCAACCTGTCCTCCTCCCTGTCTTCCAGATGCCTGCAACTCTCTTCAATAAAGGTAAGTAAATGTTATTTATTAATCAGTTTTTTATTATTTAGTATTAGTAGTAGTATTTATAGTGTTAATAATGTTGTTTTGTGTATCTTTCTTTCAACACGTCGGCCGTTTCCCACCGAGGCAGGGTGGCCCAAAAGGAAAAACGAAAGTTTCTCCTTTTACATTTAGTAATATATACAGGAGAAGGGGTTACTAGCCCCTTGCTCCCGGCATTTTAGTCGCCTCTACGACACGCATGGCTTACGGAGGAAGAATTCTATTCCACTTCCCCATGGAAGAACTATAATTAACCCTTTGACTGTCGCAACCCTCAATCCTCAGTGCTCTCCTGTTGTCGCAAAATATTAGAAAAAAATTATTTTTCTTATCAAAATGTTAAGATTATTTTTCTGATTGTTTAAATTCCAAAAAAATTTTGCGATCAGTACTTACTGAGATATAGAGCGGTAAAGTTGGCAAAAAATGAGCCGAGTATGGCTCTACTCAAAACCACCTACTCACCCAAAACTAAATAATCATACTATAAACTACTTTCAAAATGCTCAATATTACTTTCCTATAAGATAATTTCAATTTTTAATAATATGTTACTATTATGTTACCCCTACTCACCCAAAACTAAATACTCATACTATAAGTTTCTGTCAAAAATGCTCAATGTTATTTTCCTTAAGATAATCTCAATTTCATATTACCATTCTCCTAAACACCTGTTACAATCTAATATCATCATATAATAATTTTAACAGTATAATATCATCATATTGTAATTTGAAAACAAATTTTAACTAGAATAAACTCAATAAATTTCTCTAATATTATGTACATAGTCTATAAGTCACTACACACACAACCCGCACATATAAAAAGAGAGGAGCTTATGATGACGTTTCGGCCCAACTTGGACCATTTACAAAGTCACACTAACACACAGAACAGGTGGAAGGAGTATTTATAGGCAGGCAGACAGGGGGAGGGTACAAGAGAGTGGGGTAATAATGGAGGTAGTAGTGGAAGTGGTAGTAGTAGTAGTAGTAGTGGAGACAGTCATATTCTAGGAAAGGAGCACTGCAAAGAAGCTGGCGGCGCGCATGGGTTGGACGAGAACACAGAGGGAGGAAAAGACAAAAAAAGAAGGACAAATACAAGGCAAAAGAAAAGAAAGAAAAGAAAACCCATAGCTTTGTCTCTGTTGATGCTTTCCTTTCCCATTACATTGTTAAATGCTCCAAACTTCAGAACACCCGTGACTTAACCTGATTCCTTCCCCTTTCATCTCTTCCCCCTTCTCCTTTTTCTCCTATGGGTTTTCTTTTCTTTCTTTTCTTTTGCCTTGTATTTGTCCGTCTTTTTTCGTCTTTTCCTCCCTCTGTGTTCTCGTCCAACCCATGCGCGCCGCCAGCTTCTTTGCAGTGCTCCTTTCCTAGAATATGACTGTCTCCACTACTACTACTACTACCACTTCCACTACTACCTCCATTATTACCCCACTCTTTTGTACCCTTCCCCTGTCTGCCTGCCTATAAATACTCCTTCCACCTGTTCTGTGTGTTAGTGTGACTTTGTAAATGGTCCAAGTCTGGCTGAAACATCGTCGTAAGCTCCTCTCTTTTTATATGTGCGGGTTGTGTGTGTATTGTTCCAGTCACGGTATTGTGCCTTTTTTGTTATCTATAAGTCACTAGATTAAGCAGCCCCTAATGCCATGGCATGTCAGTGGCTCTCCTTGCACTCAGTTTATATTGTAACTACCAATACCTATGTAATCTGCAATGAAATAAAATTTACTTTACTTTACTACTTTACTTCCTTTCGTAGGTTTCTTGTTTTTTTTACTATTTTATTTTTTTACGTAACTTATGTGGCCTGTGAGACCAAAGTAAGGTGCAATGTATATATATAAACTCATTGTATGCAACACAATAATTGCACAAACATTAGTATCATTATATTGTTTACAAAACTTGTTTACAACAACCAACAATAAAAAAAATTGTTTATTACTATTGTTCTATAATATATATACACATATATAATGACTGGACACTTTCCATCAACTGCAATTAGCACTTCAAAGCTCCAAGCTATGTG
>WNWK01027866.1:10000-25907 GCA_009830355.1 Cherax destructor | reverse complement strand
AAAAGGGTTTTTTTTCCACGGCCATGCTAGCGGGAGATTCGCCTGTAAAACTTGCATTTGTGGACACAGTGGTGCCTATGCTAACCTTCCTATGGTGTAGAAATATACCTAGTTGGATGAATCTTATTGAAGCTAGCTGGCCCAGTGGCTTACGCGACGGTCTGGAGTTTTGAGACTCTCTGACCGCGGGTTCGAACCCCACCCGTGGTATGGTTTGTTTGCAATCGTGTCATTACGATTTCGTGAGTCATGTCAGTCTGGAGTTTTGAGACACTCTGATCATGGGTTCTAACCCCACTCGTATGGTTTGTTTGCAATCGTGTCATTACGATTTTGAGAGTCATGTTGACGGCTTTGAGGGGACTTGAGCTAGAGTTCATCATGGCCATGCTAGCGGGAGATTCGTTTGCAAAGGTTTGCAAGTAGATTAGTACTAGAACTGAGAAGAATGCACTGTGAGAGAGTGAAGGAACTGATCCTTATGCTCTTGGCAGAGAGAGGAATAAGAGAAGACATGATTACTTCATACATAATCATAAGAGGAATTGATTGAGCAAATAGGGAATGACTGAATTTTAGAGGGGTCAGAATCAAAAGGACAGGTTGAAGCTGAAGGGACAGATGGACCATAGGGATGCAAGGAAGTATTAATTTAGTCTTAGGGTGGTTGAAAATTGGAATGACTTATGTGAGGCAGTGGTGGAGGCAAACTCAATATGTTTCAAGAGTAAAATGATAGGGCCCAAGAGGCCAAAAATCAGTTATGTCAATCAAAATACATAGTCTAGTAGGTTGGGCAAGGAGCAAGCCGAGTGTAGAGTACAGTGGACCCTCGGTTAACGAATACCCCGGAAATCGTGCAATTATGTAAGTATAATTTTGTAAGTTCTTGTGGAAGTGTATTTTTGGGGGTCTGAAATAGACTAACCTACGTGAAATTTTTCCTTAAGGGAGTAAATTCGTTCGGTAATGGCACTTGAGCAGACTTCAGGAGTGAAGTTTTTACGAAACTCGGGGGTCCACTGTACATGATTTGCATATGTCAACTGCATTAATACACTGCATTAATACACTGTTGCATTTCTTTCACATCGGACGTAGGTTTTTCATTACCTCATACTTGAGTGTTGTACAGTACAATACTTTTCTAGAATAATTTTGACTTCACTGCATTATAAATTTGTTTGGGTATTGAATCAGTATTTTTATCAAACAAGAAATTCATATTGTTGGACATCACCATGATCTGCTCAATTTTTTTGGTAGATTGTTAACAAGATTGCCGTGACATTTGCTGAACCTGTAAAGTCAGCCCTAGTTATAGTCTTGTCTATTTTCAAGGTCACTTCTTTATGAAGTTTCTTGACATTCTCTGTTAAAATATTCCCAGAAAAAGGCACACCTTCACTGTAGTGTAAATAAACCCAGGACCACAGATTTTTATGCTGACTTAACATTCTTTGAACAGTATTTTGAAAGTGATGCAAATCTCTGCTTTTGAAGTTTGTTTGCTCTTCTTTAAAATCAAATAGGCATTCTTCCAACATTATGAAGGTAGGAATTCTTATTCAATGTTCCAATTTTTGTAGTGCTGCTACATAATAGTTAGTGAATTGTTCTTCAGCTTTACTGATGCACCATGAAGGCCTGCCAGTACCTGTACAGCTCTCAGAATATAATGCTCTTTTACATGTGTGTTTTTCTTATTATTTACCAGTATGCACGGTATGGTGTAGAATTATGATCATGAGTAGTTATACAGTTGTAATTTGATTCAAATATGGAATCCATACTCCAAAGTCGTGTGTTTAATCCTGGAGTACACACAAACAAAACTTCAGCAGCATGTGAGGAGGCAGTACAGTGCAAGTGTATCTGAGCTCTTAAGGCTAAGGAGAGAAGTCCCATTTCAGTAAAGGGGGATGCACTTGCTGACTTTTGACAGTATGCATTTAAGCCGATATGTATGAAACACTTAGGGTAATGTGATTTTTTTTTTCTTTTTCTTTTTTAAGCCCAGAGACTTTTATCTGAAGACTTAAGTATGTACTGTACTTTAAATATTTATTGCTATGTTATAATAAAAGCTAAAGTACGATAAATAAAAAAATCTATTTTTGGAAAAAGAAGGCATTGATGCATTACACATAAATTACACAAACAGATGAGTAGTCAAAACTAAACCGAATGACAACTAGTTAGATACATGGCTACACTTAGCAGATTCAAGGATTAAGCTTCCTCCACTCTGTGCATTAAATTACCCACTCAGGCTTAGAGCTTTACTTAATGTGTTGCAAATGTTTCCTTCTTAGGGTTACCCCTTCTTAATGGGGAAATGGTCACTGTAGTAAAAAAAGGGAAAGGAAGGAGATATAACTACAGCACTTTCACAGACAGTTTTTAAAGGCTGAAGTTATGTAACTAATCTATGAACTAGTTACTACCCTACTGCTATGTCGATAGCTCTAACAGCCTGTTCACTACCTGGAGTATCTCATACTCCACAGTGCAACACATTGCTGTGGGCTCTTATCAGTAATTAACTTAGTTAACCAGTGGTCCTTGGGCAACATTATTGGATGACTTATTTCCTTAAACAGTGAACTGTGAATCCTTCCTTGGCACTGATGGGTAAACAGACACTTTCATCTTTAACCCTTTCAGGGTCCAAACCGTAGTTCAACGTCATGAGCTCAGCTCACTCAGATAAGCTTTGAGCGGCAAATTTGGGCCTAGATATGAGAGAATACATCTATGTGGTAAGTGTGCACCACATAAAACAAATCCTGCAGCACACACTGCATAATGAGAGAAAAAAAAACGCAATTTTTTATTAAAAGAGCGACTTTGCAGTGTTTTATCATATACTTTGTATAGTTGTAGTTGCGATTTCTTGGTCTCATTTGATAGAATGGAATATATATTACAGATATAGAGATGATTTCGATTGGTTTTAGTACTACAAATGGCTTGAAACTGAGCTCAAAATAGCAGAAATGTTAAATTTTTGCCTATGTTCAAGAGTAAACAAATGACCTCACACGTCTAATACGCGCCAGCTGGTGGGTCTAATATACGTTCACAAATGTGGTGATATTATTTGTACAATTATTACAATATTGCGTAACAGTAAATCTTCCATTTTTTGGTTTGAATAAAAATTCATTATGTGAATAAAAAATCAAAATGGAATTCATTTGTAAAGACTGAAAACGTAATTAATGAACAGAGGAAATGTTAGTTTAGTGCCAGGAATGCCTGCATTGTTTATTATGCACCCTATCTTGAAATTTAAATATTTTGAACTTTGAGTTAAATTGGCTAAATTACCAATTTCCAACCACTTTATTTTGTAGTTGAAACAGTTGACTGGGCGATTTCTTGTGCTCAATCGATAGAATAGAAGTAATACTAGTGAAATAGCTAAGAATTTGGTCGACTGGAATAATGTAATTGGCCTAAAATGGGAGTCAAAGTCGGCAAAATTGCCGATGTGTAAATATCGCTGACACATCAAAATTCACGAGAGCATAATTTCGTCAATTTTCAATCAAATTTCGTACTTTTTGTTTTATTACCTTCAGAAAAAGATTCTCTACCATTTCATAAGAAAAAATAATTTTTTTTTTTTAATTCTTGGACACTGGCACACCCCTTCCAAAAATGGCCTTGGACCCTGATAGGGTTAAAACGTAAAAATTTACATAGTACGTACTACAGTGGACCCTCGGTTTTCGTTCACCTCCAAACTCGAACAATTATGTAAGTGTATTTTCGTAAGTGCTTTTGTAAGTGTATTTTTCGGGGTCTGAAACGACTAATCTAATTTACATTTGTCCTTATGGGAACAAATTCGTTTGGTAACGGCACTTGAACAGCATTCTGGAACGAATTAATTACGTAAACCGGAGTACCACTGTACATATATTTTTTTTTTACAAACAGGGTAGGCCACAGTTTTAAATTTTGTAAAAAAAATGTACTGTAAATGTATTATTTTGATTCTTTTTAAGTGGCACAGTTGATGGCTGTAATGGGCTTTGGAATGTGGTGGTTTACACTAAACGTTGGTTATTAGGAAAATGTACTGTATCACTTGAATAATTATAGAACACAAGGTGCTTAGTTCTATTGCTGTATAACTACAAATAGGTAATTATAGTTAATTATTAAACACAGACATGTATCTTGGTGATTATGTATACATCTGCCATACTTGAAACACTTCATACCATGTAATGGATTTCAAACTTAAATTTTTAACTAGGATAAAGGAACATACTTACTGTGCTAAAGTGGTACGTAATTGTTTGTAAATGTAAAAGTGTCTTTTTTCCTGAAGGCATGCTGTGTAATTTTTAAATTAGATTTTATTAAACTGAATTGGAAATTCATTCTACTACCTGAACTTCGTGACACCAACATTGTGTGGAATGATTCTAATACGTACAGTAGGCCTCCGGTTTTCGTCCTTAATAATCCGTTCCAGAAGGTCGGCCGAAATCCGAAATGGATGAAAACCGAAGTAACATTTTCCATAAGAAATAATGTAAATCCAATTAATCCGTTTCAGACACCCAAAAATATTAACAAAAACTAAATTTTATAGAGAATAACAACAGTGTTGCAGCTCTTCAGTGGTTAGCTCTTCCCTGTGGTTGTCCACCAACTTTTCCACATCCTGGCCACTCACATCCAACCCCATGGACTTCCTCAAAGCCACAATAGATTCCACAACAGGCGTAGGGTTGTCAAGTTTACACTAACTTATAATAAGTTAGTAATAGAACTAGGCATTAAAAACACAATAAGAAATAAAATACATACACAGTACATTCATTATTTACCTTAAAATATTTGTAATCTTAATGTAGGGCGAGAGGTGAGTAGTATTTATTTGTAGTCCCAGGCGGACTACATCCCAGGCGGATGTAGTCTGCCTGGGCTATGCCTACCGGCTACATACACTGTGGCCCACAGCCATATTATTACCATCGACATACCATGTTCACAGAGTTTAATCGTTTCTAACAACTACCTTTAGATGCCATCATAAAGGGAGAAGTATAATGAATAATTCATGCCGAGAATTGTAAACAAAAGCGTTATGTATTAAGGGTGGTGACATTGGCCAGACACAGATTCATACAGTTTTCTCTAACGCTGGACCAGAGAAAAAATGTAATGTTTTCCCTCCACCGACTCGCCCCTTGATAGCATATAAACATTGCATGTTTATATGCTATTTTATGCGTTTCTTATATAATTTTGAAGAAAATATCATAGATGGATTAATGAAAATGTCTATATTAACCTAAAATAAGACATTTAATGTGCCCAGGTACCAGGTGCATGCGTCTGGTACCGTTTATTTCCGAGCGGATGTACGAAACCTGGGGGAAAATTTTGCCGAAAAAAGTACTCGAAATCCGAATTGTACGATTTCCGCACCGGACGAAAACCGGGCATCCACTGTATGTGTTTCTTCGTATGTAATGAATATCAGTGTTAGTAAGAATTGCAGTATGCCTACAAATGGGAAATTTATACTGGACAGTGTTTCAGTTCATTCTGAACCACTATTATGGTGCAATTTGACAGTGGTCCAGGATGGACAGTCATGTCATCCAGCTCTTATCTACAATTTGTGGGCATGTTGAGATCTGTTCCAGCCACAGTATTGTGGCTTTTATTCTTAGTAAGAGCGTTATTATGACAAAAGACTGGTTAAATATAAATGTAAAGGAAAATACACAGCAGTAGGTTTTATTATTTTTGTTTTTGCTTATCTCTTCTTCACCCACCCAAGCAAAGACATATGGTGGTGCTTTGAACTGATTGTTTGTAACCACAGTGGCTAACTGAAACATATGACATATGTATTGGCCTCTTGAAGTAAAAAATATTGTAATTGTATAAAAGAAAAATGTGGCAATTTTTCATGCACTTTTTAAATTCTTGTACATATATGGTAAATTTTCACTTAATTATGTTGTATTGAATTTCAGTACGTAATTCACTTTAGAAGGGATTATAATAGTATATACATTTCTGTTTACCTACCTAAAGTCTTTATTGGTTTTATCAATGTAGAACCGTGGAATAAATCAATATGTTAAAAACTATGAATATTATACACCTGCAAAATCAGGTTTATGGAGCTGTCATGTGATTTACAGGTGAAGTCTGGGGGCAGCAAGTCGCGAGCCAGCAGTGCCCCACCTGTCAGAAGATCCGTCCTAGGTGCTGCTCTACCACCTAAGAGTGCTGGAGGTAACTGTGCATTGTTATTATGCATGCTGTACCTACTAACCCTGTGATATCTAATGCACTGTTCTGTACACTTAAAACTTGAGTAAGTTTTTTTTTTTTTTTTTAACAGTACTACTGTATTTCATCCATCCTTTTGTGGGTCATTGAAAGCTGCTTGTTTATGATTTGCAAAGATAATGATAAACGGGTTATAGAAAATACAGTACCCTGTTAATATCTGCAGTTATGCATATCTGCATAACTGCAAATATGCACTCATTAACCAGTTTAATTAATACAGGTATTAGATTGAAAGAATTGTTTGTTACTGCATGCATTAATTTGTTGTAGTACTAATATTTTCAGCATCCATGAATAATGTGTTGCCTCAGAAGCTTGTGAACTTAAGATTTGCATAAGAACTTGGGAAGTTGTGTTATATCCCTCCATGACCATCCTCCCTCATACCCAGGCATAATATTAGTCTTAATTTTTGTGGTATTTTGGGTTGGTTTTAGTATAAGGGGTTCATCTAAAGGAAATGTCATACATTTGTAAAATATTACTTGCATAGCAGCATATGAATTTATAGTAGTATACTGTAAATAACACAAGAAAGTATAAAACCTTACACTGTTGTGACTCCTGAAACTAAAAGTGCTGGAAATGTTATGATTCACCACCCCGCACCCCACCCACAAAAAAAAAAATCGGCTTCTGAAATAGAGAATTATTTTCTGAAGGTAATGACACAGAAAATGAGAAATTTGATATCAAGATTACAAAATTACGCAATCACAAAGATGACAGTCTGGGCACAGTTTACGCATTGGGGGTTTCTTCTATTGAGAGTCCTATTTTAAATCAGTTCCAGTGATTAATTCCTAACCCTTTTGTTAGTATGCTTTCCTTTTTATTGGTTGAGCACAAGAAAATTGGCTCCCCCTCAACTATCAGAACTAGTTTATAATGTATACAGGAATCTGTAATTTGGCCAATTTTGCACAATTTAAAAAGTCTAAAATAAACACTGTAAGCATTCCAGCCACTAAAACAACTTTTCTTCTGTTCATTAATCATGTCCCAAGGTCTTTTCCATATAACACTTGCCCTCAATTTTGAATCCATCATCATCACACTATTTTTACCCTATTTCTCAGATAATGAAATACGTACAGTATAACCAAGAATGATTAATCAAGGTTAAAGCTGTCCAAATAATTGAAGCTGACATTCCTGAAGAACGCCTTTGCTTTCACTCTGTTCACTATACTACTCTCTGGGTTCTGTTTGTTAAGAAGTTAAATACCCATCTGCCTACTTTTCCAGTTATTGCTTTTGCATGCATTTTGTATACAATCACACCATGGCCCCACTTGTCGAATTCTTTTTGCAAAATCAGTGTACACATCTTCAGCATTTTGGTTGTCTTTTAGATCATCCAGGATTTCATCATAATGATCTACAATTGTGAAAAATAGGGGTGAACTGCCCTAAACCCATTCTGTCCTGGATTATGCCGCTGCTGTGATTCCATGTGATTGACAGTCTTACTTCCTAGAACCCATTCAAAGATTTTGATAATATATGAAGTTAGAACTGTTGGTCTATATTTTTTTGCAATTGCTTTACTGCATTCTTTGTGATGTGGGGGCAGTATCAGGGGTTTTCAATGACTGGGATGACACCTGTGTCCAGGCTCCTTCTCCATAAAATACAAAAGGTCTGAGATAATGGTTTCTTTCAATTTTTGATAAGTATGAAATTCCTTGAGTCTGGGCCTGGAGCAGAATGCATAGACATACTGTTGATGACTTCTTCAGAGTCATTTGGGGAGAGGGCTACATTGGAAATTGTGGAGATGTTGGCAGGGTTTTGAGTCTCATTCATTCATTGATCAGTAGACTAGTGAGCGGTTCACTGAATATGGAGTCGTATTGTGACTAAAATATTTTACTCATTTCCATATTGTTATCAGTGTTCGTTCCATCCCGTCAAGTAAAGGTCCTATACTATATATGGTTTTTGCCCTGGGCTTTGCTTTGGAGAAAATATATTTGGGAATTCTTCTAATTTCATTTATGGCTCTTTGCTCAGTGTCTAGTAAAAACCCATAAAATGGACTGGGGAGGATGGGCGGGGTCTGGGGGATTTTTTAATATCCATGTGTTAGAATGTTTTAGAGATAGGGTAATGACATTCTTCCCTTGTTGTGAGTGTGTACTCACCTAGTTGTACTCACCTAGTTGTGGTTGCAGGGGTCGAGTCATAGCTCCTGGCCATGCCTCTTCACTGATTGCTACTAGGTCCTCTCTCTCCCTGCTCCATGAGCTTGATCAAACCTAGTCTTAAAACTATGTATGGTTCCTGCCTCCACTACGTCACTTTCTAGGCTATTCCACTTTCTGACAACTCTATGACTGAAGAAATACTTCTAATATCCCTTTGACTCATAGGAGTCTTCAACTTCCTATTGTGACCCCTTGTTTCTGTGTCCCCTCTCTGGAACATCTTGTCTCTGTCCACCTTATCTATTCCTCGCAGTATTTTATATGTCGTTATCATGTCTCCCCTAACCCTCCTGTCTTCTAGTGTCATCAGGCCGATTTCCTTTAACCTTTCTTCGTAGGACAATCCCCTTAGCTCTGGGACTAGTCTTGTTGCAAACCTTTGCACTTTCTCTAATTTCTTGACGTGCTTGACCAGGTGTGGGTTCCAAATTGGTGCTGCATACTCCAGTATGGGCCTGACGTATATGGTGTACAGAGTCTTGAATGATTCCTTAGTGAGGTATTGGAACGCTATTCTTAGGTTTGCCAGCCGCCTGTATGCTGCAGCAGTTATCTGATTGATGTGTGCTTCAGGAGATGTGCTCGGTATTATACTCACCCCAAGATCTTTTTCCTTGAGTGAGGTTTGCAGTCTTTGGCTACCTAGACTATTCTCTGTCTTTACATTTGGCAGGGTTAAATTCAAGGAGCCAGTTACTGGACCAGGCTTGTCGCCTGTCCAGGTCTCTCTGTAGTCCTGCCTGATCCTCGACTGATTTAATTCTTCTCATTAACTTCACACCATCTGCAAACAGGGACACTTTTGAGTCTATCCCTTCCGTTATATCATTCACATATAGCAAAAACAGTACAGGTCCTAGGACTGATCCCTGTGGAACCCCACTCGTCACAGGTGCCCACTCTGACATCTCGTCACGTACCATAACTCGTTGTTGCCTCCCTGTCAGATATTCTCTGATCCATTGCAGTGTCTTTTCTTTTCTGTTACGTGTGCCTAATCCTCTAGCTTTTGCATTAACCTCTTGTGAGGAACTGTGTCGAACGTCTTCTTGCAGTCCAAGAAAATGCAGTCTATCCACCCCTCTCTCTTGTGTCTTACTTCTGTTACCTTGTCATAAAACTCCAATAGGTTTGTGACACAGGATTTTCCAATTCCCTAGATCAAGAGCAAGAAACCCTCACTGACTTTTAATGACAAGTTGGGGGGGGGGAAGAGAAGGGGAGTTAATGACATTCCTCACCACCTTGATGGCAAGTTGCCCCATGTGCCATGCTAGAGTGCCAGGTGCTAGGTCACCTGCAAGGTAGTGGCCCTTGTAATATGAGAAAATGAGAGGTATTTGCCACTAAATCTCAGAACTTTGAGTTTTACAAATGCCAGTGACTGATGCTCTGTTGTATCAAAGCAATTAATTAACACTCCTTTGGCAGCTATTTGGCAACACTGCCTCAGGGCATCATCTTTGTATAGGCCAGGTTTGGTTTTTGAATGACAGGGGTGGACTGTCTTGGAGTAAGAACCAGAGAGAACAAAATGGCAATTAATCTCCCTTTGATCAGAGAATGAGATTAGTTCAGTAATGCTCTCTGACTGTATCAGCATGAGAATATGCGGCACCTCTTAATTATTGTTTTCTCTGACATCTCTCCAAATTACTGAGGTAAAGTAGTTTGTAATCATTAGGATTAGTCTGCCCGAAATGCTCATGCATGCTAGTGGCTTTCTCTGTGCTTAACAGTATTTTATTACATGTAAGCTACACATTGTATATTGTGCAAAGAAGTAAATTTTTCAATTTTGAAATTGAATAAAGTAGACCAGGGTGGGTTGAGGGGAGGGCCTTACCTGTCCTCATTAAAATTAGCAAAAATCGAATATTATTGCTACTTTGAGCTCAGTTTCAAGCTACTTCCTGTTAGGAAACTAACAAAATATCTCTGTTTTGGTAGTATGTCTTCTGTTGTATCAAGTGATACCAAATAACAGCCAGTAAAACCATAAAACTATCTAAAATATCCACTGCAAATTTGCTATTTTAAACTATTCATACAGTCCTAGTTTTGCTTTTCTCATCGTGCACTGTGCAGATTTTTTTTATGCTCTGCACACTCACTGCATAGACCCATTCTCTCATATCTATGCCAGAATTTACTGCTGACAGCTTACCTGAGTGAGCTGAGAGACCCCTGGCCTCAATGACATAGTTCTGTGTGATTTCTGCAGAAAGGGTTAATAATGCCAGAAGGTACAAGTAATGCACACAGGAGGCTACCTGGGACTCCATTATGTGCTGTATTTTACTTTACTGTATACTGTACTAGTTCTGTTATAGTACCATGCAGAAAAAGATGATATAGCATACCAAAGTCATAGATAATGGGCAATGAAATTAAAGAAAAAATAATGCAAATACAGGTAAGTGAATTGGTGTATGCAAAATTTAGGGATACTGAGGGAGGGCAGTATGTTTTTAGTCAAATTTTAAAAGACAGATAGTTAGATTGTAAACTTATACTATTTAAATTTCACTTTGTTGGTGAGATACAGTTACTGTATTTGAAAACATGAAGTGTTACCAGACATTACTTTTTATATTTGAGGATTTATCATTATCATTTATATAATGGTTATACCAATACAATATTTAATTGTATTAAGGTGTTTGTGAGTGCATATGCATGAAAATTAGCATTAACTAGAATGCTGCTTCGTAAAAATTAATTGTACTTTGTAGTGCTTCTATGAGATACTCTATACATACAGCAGTTCACTAAAATTGTGCCTGTGCTTTAACCCTTTCACTGTCCTGACCCTGAAATGAAACTTGCTCTCAGTGTCCAAAATTTTCCCTCCTCCCTCATTATTTTTTCTTCTAAAATTGTAGAGAATCTATTTCAGAAGGTAATGACACCAAAGGTACAAAATTTGATGGAAAAATGTATGGAATTACGCAGGCGCAAAGTAATCGGTCTTGGCTCAATTTATGCACTGGTTATTTCGTTGAATTTCAGTCCTATTTTAAGCTAATTCCAATATTCGAATCAACTAAATTCTTATCTACTTTGCTAGTATGCCTTCCATTCTATCAACTGAGCACAAGAAACTGCCCATTCATCTGTTTCACACAAAATTAAAAAAATACCAATTTAAAAAGAGTCCATAATAAACAATGTAGACATTTCTGGCATTAACATTTCCTGTGTTCTATAGTCATATTCCCAGTTTTTTTTGTATATTAAATTTGCTTTCCACTTTGAATTCTTATTAACACAAATATATAAGATTTATTCTATTTCTCGCATAATAAAATATAACCAGGAAAGATTGGTTATGGTTTATAGCATCCCAATAATTGAATCAGACCTTCTAAAACCCATAAAACAGACTGGGGGTTGTAGGGATGCCTTCCTGTCCTCTGGAATATCAGCAGTTAAATCATCACAATTTCAGTAATCCTTTCCATTCTATCAAATGATACCAAGAAACAGACAATAAAACCATAAGAACTATCTGAGAAATTACTGCAAAATCTGTTTTAAACCATACGTATGGTCAGTTTTATTTTTCCCATCATGCACCGCGTGGGGCAGGATTTTTTTTATATTATGCACACTTGCAGTACAGACCCATTCTCTCATATCTAGGCCAAAATTTACCACTCACAGCTTATCTGAGTGAGGTGAGCTTATAACATAGGACTACATCAGGGACCCTGGCCTCAATGTCAGAGTTTATGTGACAGACCAAAAAAGGGTTAATACACATTTGCCAGTACAGTATCATGAAATACACCCCCCTGTACATAGTGTAACAGCAAGCATAACAACCTCAAAGTTTTGTGGCAACAAAAATTTACTTGGATGATAATGACATTTTGTGAAAATAGCAAGAAAATGAATACAGAATTTTTGTGACATGCAATTTTTTATTTGTCCTTGAGACTCTGCATAATTTAAAAGTTATGTTATTGTTGCTAATAGTTGTCAGTACAGTATGTAAATAATTGGCTCAAATCGAATAGTAAACTCGTTTTTTTCATTGATAACTCAAAAATGAGTGGCATCATCTTTGGCACTACAGTTCTGTATTCAAGTAAATTTATAGCACTTCAGGGTTGGGGTGTATTCAAGTAAATTTATAGCACTTCAGGGTTAGGGAAGTGTAAATAAGAATTGTTGTGTTGATTTTGAGTGATTTACTAAACCTTGTTACGTTATTCCCTCTTGCTGCTCACTCTGCCCTATGTGCATGTTGACTGTTGGGCTTATATGCATATAGCAGGAGAGGGTGGTGGTGGTGGGGGTCCACGAACAACAGTCAAGCGAGTACCATCAATCAGTCGAGGGAGAATTGGCTCTTCATCTTCTAATGCAGGTACTAACATGTGCTGGAGTTTCTCACCTCATTTTCTGAATCATAATTTAAAAAAAAAGTAGTGAATAGCACTGCATATTAGACTCCATAATATTTTGTTTTCTTCAGATGTATCATATTACTATAGTATATAATTTAACAGTGTAATTTGTCAATTATTGTTTGCTTTAATAAGAATGGCTTACCCAAACATGTGGGTTTGTATGAATACTTAATACACTAACTTATGTTTGTTAAATTAGGAGTTAACTGAAGCATGATGTAATGGACTCATAGGGGGAGGGGTTTCTCCGAGTGTCAGTTAAATCAGAATAATGTTTAAAAGAAGCATTTAAATTCTGTTCTCTACATCTAAAATAGTACTGCACCCTCGGTTTAGTTAGGTTACAATAAAAATTATAAATAAAGGAGTTAAAAGTACAATTTACTTGGTGGCTTTTGCCCATTATTTTTAAGTCCGTTGTAATAAAGGTTTACCGTTGAGTCTGCATATATGGTGAATAGCTACAGTACTGGTTTAGTGCAATAAACCTCTGTAAGTTATGTGATCAGAGTTTGCATTTAGTATTCTGCAATTTAAATTTACTTTTTAATTTGTAATAGTAGCACACCATTACCATTAAGGCATGCAGGGGTGAAAGTAGTGGAACACATTATCCTCTTTGTCATTCATATTATCATCTTGCTTTGTCTCATGGATATTAATCATGGCACCCAGAAGGAATAAAAGTGATGCTGAAGGTGCCAAGAAGACAACTAGTATGAAACACTTATAATTTCTAAGAAAATTGTGGTTAGAGTAGAGGTGGGGGGTGGTGGTGGTTATGGCTGGTAGGTTACTCACTTGTCTAATGCATTACATAATTGCACTGTAATTACACATGTGCATTAAACAGTCATGTACCCTTGTCAGCTACATATACATGAATATGTTGGTGATTGATAATAGTAGGAAAATATTATTAAATGAGAATATACAGTGATACCCCGAGTTTCGGCCATAATTCGTTCCAGAAGGCTGTTCGAGTGCCGTTACCGAACGAATTTGTACCTATAAGGAATAATGTAAATTAGATTAGTCCGTTTCAGACCCCCAAAAATACACTTACAAATGCACTTAAAATATTACACTTACATAATTGTTCGAGTTGGGAGCTGTACAAAAGTTGGGGTACCACTGTATTGTAGTGTTTATGATGTAGTGAAGATGAAGGCCACAGGTGGAGGCCACAGTCAGCCATTTTGGCTAATAAAGTCTGCATCAATTATATCTACACACTTCTGTAGCAACAAGGACAAGGAGCAAGGAATTGAAGGCAAGATAAAGCTCTTTCTTGTTACTTTTTACCCTATTTCAAACAAGAATGTGTGCAACAAAAGTGCTGTCATTCATGTTTGCACTTCTCACTTTCTGTGGTAGAAATGTGCTCTCTTGTTAATAAGCTCTATTAAATTAAAAAAGCACTGGTTGGTGAAACCTCTTCAAAATAAAGATATCCAGGTGATTCACACACATTTAATTCACCAACTTACTGTTATTCTATTGAAAAAATTAACTCTTAAACTGAGTCAACAACTGGCTTTCCCCAGGCCTTAGACAAGGAGATTTGATGAATGCATCCCCATTTTTCCCATGTTTTTTTCACTCCATAAGTTGCAGAAATCATTAATAGCACAATTTTCAGGAACGAAACCTGTGTGAATTATGATTGTCCACTGTATACACATTTCAAAATCTTTGTAACCTAATACACTCAGCAAATTTGGCCATACCAGTTAAAAAATGTGCATAATTATCTCTTTTTTTTTTTTTTTTTTTTTTTTTTAAATTACCTGCTTGTAGTTAGAAAAATAGTTATGCTAGTGGTATTTTATCATCTCTATCTTGCATATTTTTTTAAAACATCACTGACTGTAGTACACACAACCTCTTGCAATACTTTCCAGTTATCTACAGCACTATAACATTCTATTTAAAAAATACTGCCAGTACTTTCTTTGCAGTATCTATTTTTTTCATACTTTTTAAATTGTGGCTTTTTGTTTTTAAGTTTTTAAGTTTTTTTTTTTTTATATAATTTAGGGATACAGTTTGCTGCACACTTATGTACATTTACTATTTTGTTTTAGACAACTATCTGGAAGAGTACAAATAAATATCACCTGTCTTGTAGATAGAGGATTGAGTCTCATCCATTCTTTGTACAGAACGGCCCACTCAGTATAGTGCTTCACATAAAAATATGCATTTTTTAGGTGTAGATAGCATGCTATAGTTTTATATTTTACTTTAGGTCTGATACACAATGTAAAAAAGCTCTCTAGAAGTTACCATTTATATACAATACAGTACAGCCTCTCCTCACTTAGCGATGTACTCGTTTACCGACGACTTGGACTTAGGACGGTATGCATATGTACTTAAATAATGCATATTAGAGCTGATTTTCTCTATTCTGTTCATTACAATATACAGTACACTACTGTATAAACATTTAAAAATATACCAGAAATGTTATAAATGGTGTAAAGGTGACATTAAAACAATATCAAAGATGGTTGACACAAAACCACTACCATTATAGTATGCTCCTCACTTAGCGACAAATTCGTTTACCGATGTAGTCTTAGGAACAAAACTCCATCATTAAGTGAGGAGAGGCTGTCTGTATTTGAATTCTACCTTAAAATTTGTCAGTAATATATAAGATACTGCCATTAATGTATTTATATGCTAATCTTGGGATGACCTGTTGTAAATTCCTGAGATCTTTCTCTTTAGCAGATGTTCTTTAGCTTTTATCCCACAGTGACAATAATTCCCTTTGTGATTATCATTTTTTGTATCTACATAAGTTCATGATGTCCCATCTTGTATTTAGTTTATTGTAGTTTTTTTAATTTTTAGTGGTTATTCTGTAGCACTAATTACCTCCTTGCTTCCTTCCTCTTGTACACCATGTCATTGATCTACCATTGTTTTGTA
>WNWK01027866.1:0-7500 GCA_009830355.1 Cherax destructor | reverse complement strand
CCCCTGACACTTATTGTGTTGTCCCTTAACGTGCTAGTGGCACCCCTGCTCTTCATTGGGGGGATGTTACATCGCCTGCCGAGTCTTTTGCTTTCGTAGGGAGTGATTTTTGTGTGCAAGTTTGGTACTAAGCCCTCGAGAATTTTCCATGTGTATATAATAATGTATCTCTCCCGCCTGCGTTCTAGAGAGTACAGGTTTAGGAACTTCAAGCGTTCCCAGTAGTTGAGGTGGTTTATCGCACTTATGCGTGCGGTGAAGGTTCTCTGCACATTTTCAAGGTCAGCAATTTCACCCGCCTTGAAAGGTGCAGTTAGTGTGCAGCAATATTCCAGCCTAGATAGAACAAGCGATCTGTAAATTGTCAACATGGGCTTGGCATCCCAGGTTTTGAAGGTTCTCATTATCCATCCTGTCATTTTTCTAGCAGATGCAATTGCTACTTTGTTATGGTCCTGATGAGTTCAGTTGTATAAAAGTGAAGTTCTTGCCTCCTAACACCACTCCTCTCCTTCTCCAGCCCATGGACCAGCAGGTCATTTCTAACTTCAAAAAACTCTACACAAAAGCAGTGTTTCAAAAGTGCTTTGAAATGACCTCAGACACTGAGTTGACCCTAAGAGAGTTCTGGAGGAATCACTTCAGTATCCTCCATTGCATAGGCCTTGTAGGTAAGGCTTGGGAGGGAGTGACTTCTAGGACTTTGAACTCTGCTTGGAGACAATTGTGGCCAGGTTGTGTCGAACAGAGGGATTTTGAAGGGTTTGAGGCTGACCCTGACGACCCTGTGCCTGTTGTGGAAGGTATTGTGGCATTGGGCAAGTCCCTGGTGTTGGAGGTGAGTGGCGAGGATGTGGAAGAGTTGGTGGAGGACCACAGGGTAGAACTACCCACTGAAGAGCTGCAAGAGCTTCATCTGGAACAGCATCAGACCAGAGTAGAGGAAATTGCTTCACAGGAGGAGGAAGATAGACTAGAAGTGCCTTCTTCAGAGATTAAGGAGATTTGTTCAGAGTGGAATGATGTCCAAAGTTTTGTTGAAAAATACCACCCTGAGCAAGGTGAAATAAGCCATCTATCTCTGCAACAAGTTCAGTGACAGAGTCATATTGCACTTCAGGAAAATGTTAAAACAGAGGACTGTGGACAGTTATTTTGTGAGACAGGGGTCCAGTGACTCTCAAGCTGGTCCTAGTGGCATTAAAAGGCAACGAAGGGAAGGAATGCCAGAGAGAGACTTGTTACCTGAAGTCCTTTTGGAGGGGGATTCCCCTTCCAAACAATGAGTGCTTCCTTCCCGTCTCCTCCTCCCTATCTTCCAGATTCCAGCAAGTCTCTTCAATAAAGATACGTAAATGTTATTTTAAATGTAAATTTATTATTTGTTGTTATTATGTGTTTTGTGTATGTAAAACTATAGTTAATTTTTAAAAAATGTATTTTTTTGTGAATATTTTTGGGTGTCTGGAATGGATTAATTGTATTTACATTATTTCTTGTGGGAAATAATGGTTCAGATATCGGCCAGTTCGATTTTAGGCCTAGCTCCTGGAATGGATTATGGCCGATTTTCGGGGGTCCACTGTACGTATATATATATATATATATATATATATATATATATATATTTTTTTTTTCTCTCTCAACAAGTCGGCCGTCTCCCACCGAGGCAGGGTGACCCAAAAAGAAAGAAAATCCCCAAAAAGAAAATACTTTCATCATCATTCAGCACTTTCACCACACTCATACATAATCACTGTCTTTGCAGAGGAGCTCAGATACGACAGCTGAGAATATATATATATATATATATATATATATATATAGTGGACCCCCGAGTAACGAGCAAAATTCATTCCAGAAGCCTGCTCAAGTGCCATTACCAAATGAACTTACTCCCTTAAGAAATAATGTCGAGTAGGTTAGTCCATTTCAGACCCCCAAAAATACACTTACAAAAGCACTTACAATATTATACTTGCATAATTGTACGATTTTCTCCATGGGGAAGTGGAACAGAATTCTTCCTCCGTAAGCCATGCGTGTCGTAAGAGGCGACTAAAATGCCGGGTGCAAGGGGCTAGTAACCCCTTCTCCTGTATATACGTATTACTAAATGTAAAAGGAGAAACTTTAGTTTTTTCTTTTGGGCCACCCTGCTTCGGTGGGAAACGGCCGACGTGTTGAAAGAAGAAGAATTGTACGATTTCCGGGGTGCTCGTTACTCGGGGGTCCACTGTACGTATACAGTGGAACCCCGAGTTTCGAACATTCTTCATTCCAGAATGCTGTTCAAGTGCTATTACCAAACAAATTTATTCCCATAAGGAATAATGTAAATTAGATTAGTCCGTTTCAGACCCCCCAAAAATACACTTATAAAAGCACTTACAATAATAAACTTACATAATAGGGCGAGTTGGGAGTGTTCGAAACTTGGGGTACCACTGAATATGTACATATATACAAATATTTATTTCATTGGTAGTTTACATAGGTTATGTTATTACAATCATAAATTGAAGTGCAAGGAGAGCCACTGGCATGCCATGGCATTAGGGGCAGCTTAATCTAATGGCTTATAGACTATGAACATAATATTAGAGAAATTGAGTGAGTTTGTCTTATTAGATCGTTCAAAGTACAATATGATGATAATACAGTGGACCCTCGGTTTTCGTTGAAAATTCTTTCCAGAATGCTGTTTGAGTGCCGTTACCGAACGAATTTGTTCTCATAAGGATAAATGTGAATTAGATTAGTCATTTCAGACCCCCAAAAATACACTTATAAAAGCACTTACGAAAATACACTTACATAAATGTTCAAGTTTGGAGGTGAACGAAAACCAAGGGTCCACTGTACATTGTTCAAATTACAATATGATGATATTACATTGTAACAAGTGTTTAGTAGGATGGTAATATAATAGTAAAAATTGAAATTATTTTAAGGAAAATAACATTGAGCATTTTTGAGAGTAATTTACAGTATGAGTATTTAGTTTAGGGTGAGTAGGTGGTTACATAATAGTAAAAATTGAAATTATTTTATAGGAAAATAACATTGAGCATTTTTTAAAGTAATTTACAGTATGATCATTTAGTTTAGGGTGAGTAGGTGGTTTTTGAGTAGTCTTAAATTGATTTTCAGACAAGGTTATTTTAGTATTTACTGGTAATGAATTCCAGATTCTGGGGCCCTTTATGTGCATAGAATTCTTACATAGGTTGATATTGACACTGGGTATATCAAAAAGTGATCTGTGTCTAGTGTTGTGGTCATGGGTCCTATTGAAGTTGGCGAAGAGAATTTTGAGCGGAGGGTTTATATTAGAATGTAGAGTTCTATGTATGTAGTAGGCACAAGAATAAGTGTGAATGTTCTTTATGGTGAGTAGTTTTAGGCTTTTGAATATTGGTGGATTATGCTGTCTAGAGTGGGAATTTGTTATCATTCTGACTGCAGCCTTTTTCTGGGTTATGAGTTGTCTAAGGTGATTTATTGTTGTTGATCCCCATGCACAGATTCCATAGGTGAGATATGGATAGATGAGCGAGGGATATAGTGCAAGGAGAGCTGATTGAAGCACATAGTAGCGTATTTTTGATAATATGCCTACTGTATTTGAGATTTTCTTGGAAATTTTTGTATGTGTGTTTGGAATTTAAGGCTACTGTCAATGTGGATTCCTAGGAATTTTCCCTCTGTGAGTCTTGTGATGGGTGAACCATTGAGCGTTATGTTAAGTGGAACATTTGTGGCTCTGTTTCCAGAGTTTATTAGTCGTCATCCATGTTGAAATTTTCTGTAATTCGGCAATAACAGTATTGGCAAGTATGACTGGATTTGGGCGAGAGAAGACGTACATTGTGTCATCTGCAAATAATATGGGTTTGAGTAGTTGTAATATATATATATATATCCATTAGACCCCTTTTCTTTGGTGCCTCACTGTGTGCCCTCCGGAAAAAGGATGGAGGAATCAGGCCCATTGCAGTGGGCAACACCCTTCGGCGCCTAGTTGCCAAGGCTGCAGTACGAAGGGTGAGTCAAGATGCTGCCTCAATGTTGAAACCAACCCAGCTCGGTTTTGGTGTTCAACAAGGCTGTGAAGCAGCTGCCCATGCAGCACGAGTATACATCAACAACATGTCCAATGAAAAAGCCTTAATCAAATTGGACTTTGCCAATGCTTTCAACTCAGTCAGAAGGGAGGCTGCTCTCCAAGCAGTTTCTAGGCACTTTCCTTCCCTCTATCCCTTCATAGAATCGTGCTATAGTGTGGCTTCTAAACTTTTGTTTGGGGACCATGAAATTGACTCGTGTGAGGGAGTGCAACAGGGGGACCCTCTTGCTCCCTTTCTATTCTGTCTAGCCATCAAGGATGTCACAGAAGCATTGTCCAGTGAGCTCAATATCTGGTTCTTGGATGATGGCACCCTAGCTGGCACTACACAATCTCTCCTAGGAGACATCAGGAAAATTAAAGATATGGTAGGTAGCCTGGGCCTATCTTTAAACCCCACCAAATGTGAGATAGTTTCCACCAATCCACAGATGATCCAGGACATTAGGGCTGTTTTACCAGGGCACGAGCCATCGATCCAGCCAACAGCACTCTCCTTGGTGCTCCTCTTGGGCCCAATGCCATCGATCTGGTCCTGGAAAAAAAATCCGACCTCAGGACGATGGAAGGTAGGATGAAAGACATCGATACACATGATGCCTTCTACCTACTCACCAGGTGCCTGTCAATCCCAAAACTTACATACTTCCTGAGATGCTCCCCAGCCTTCAACAGCCCGAAACTCGAGGAATACGACTCTCTCCTCAAGACCATGCTTGAGAGTGTATTGAATCTTTCCTCGAAGAGGGACAGTGGTTGCAAGCCTCACTTCCAGTCAGACTTGGGGGGCTGGGAGTACGCAAATCCTCCCAGATTGCCCTACCAGCCTTCTTATCCTCTTCCATAGCATCAAATGAGCTAATAAAACAAATTCTTCCAGACAACCTCAGTGATTCAGCAGGAATACAGGACCCTAGCTACACCAGTGCCATCACTGAATGGGAGACTCTTGCTGCTCCAACACCAAAACCTAGTGAAGAACTGGCCTACAAACAGTCAGCTGGGACGGCCCCATCGCTGAAAAGATACTTGCCAATATGCTCAGGGCCGTAACATCAGACAGGGAGACTGCCCGTCTCCTAGCCGTGAGTGCACCTCACTCTGGGGACTTCCTCCAAACAGTTCCCATTTCGGCCATGGGAACACGCCTGGACCCTAAGACCCTTCGTATTGCAGTGGCTCTGCGCCTTGCTGCCCCTATTCACACGGAATATACGTGTATTTGCAGCGATGCGCAAGCCGACCAATATGGTCTACATGGTCTTAACTGTTCTAAAACCAAGGGTTGGCATGCAAGACACAATGAGGTCAACGACATCATAAAGAGAACCCTTGCTACAGCTGGATGCCCAGCCGAGAGAGAGCCTCGATCACTAGCAGCCAACAACGCCCACAACCCAGCAAACCGCCCGACGGGATCACCATCTATCCTTGGAAGAATGGCAAGCTCTTAGCATGGGATTATACCTGTGTGTCGACACTGGCTGACACCTACATCCCTCACAGTGTTGGGCGACAGGGAGGAGCTGCTGACCACAGAGAGGAGTACAAAATCGGCAAGTACAGGGACATAAGCCAACAGTATAAATTTGTCCCAGTGGGATCAGAGACCTTGGGAGCGTGGGGAAAAAATGCAACACGTTTCCTTAAAGAACTGGGTTCCAGACTCATCGACACCACCAGGGACCCAAGGGCAGCCACGTTCATGTTCCAGCGTCTCAGCGTGGCCATCCAGAGGAGAAATGCATGCTGCATACTTGGCTCGCGTCCGGCTTCGGAGGAGCTGGAGGAGATTCATAATCTTTGACATATTGTACCATTGTATTCATGTTCATGTTTGTGTTTTCTATAAATGTATTCTGTCTATTAATAAAGCATTTATATATATATACAGTGGTACCTCGGTTAACGATGGTCCCCAAACTCGCCCTTTTATGTAAGTTTGTTTTTTTAAATGCTTTTGTAAGTGTATTTTTGGGGGTCTAAAAGGACTAGTCTATTTTACATTATTCCTTATGTGGATAAATTCGTTTGGTAATGGCACTTGAACAGCATTCTCGAACGAAAAATATGTTAACCGAGGTACCACTGTATATATATATATATATATATATATATATATATATATATATATATATTATATATATATATAATTATATATTATACAGTGGTCCCTCGGTTTTCGCAAAATTCGTTCCAGAATGCTGCTCAAGTGCCATTACCGAACGAATTTACTTCCTTAAGAAATAATGTCACGTAGGTTAGTCTATTTCAGACCCCAAAATACACTTGCAACAGCATTTACGAAAATACACTTACATAAATGTTCGAGTTTGAGATGCACGAAACCGAGGGACCACTGTATATATATTTTTTTTTTTTTTTTTTTCAACAAGTCGGCCGTCTCCCACCGAGGCAGGGTGATCCAAAAGAAGAAAATCCCCAAAAGAAAATACTTTCATCATCATTCAACACTTTCACCACACTCATACATAATCACTGTCTTTGCAGAGGAGCTCAGATACGACAGCTGAGAAAAGTCCCTCCCAGCTGTCACTATCTCAGACCCCTCCTTTAAAGTGCAGGCATTGTACTTCCCATTTCCAGGACTCAAGTCCAACTAAATCAATTAACTGGTTTCCCTGAATCCCTTCACAAAATGTTACCCTGCTCACACTCCAACAGATCGTCATGTCCCAAAAACCATTCGTCTCCATTCACTCCTATCTAACACGCTCACACATGCTTGCTGGAAGTCCAAGCCCCTCGCCCACAAAACCTCCTTTACCCATTCCCTCCAACCCTTTCTAGGACGACCCCTACCCCGCCTTCCTTCCCCTACAGATTTATACGCTTTCCAAGTCATTCTACTTTGATCCATTCACTCTAAATGACCAAACCACCTCGACAACCCCTCTTCCGCCCTCTGACAAATACTTTTAGTACCTCCACACCCTCTTCTAATTTCCACATTCATGATCCCGTCAGTTCCAGCTGCTTTACCCCCTTTCATTCTACGTAATGCCTCACGCACCTCCTCCACACTCCCATCCTGCTCTTCTTCACTCCTAAACGATGTACCTCCCTGGCCAGTACATGAAATTACCGCCTCCCTTTTTTCATCGACATTTAAAAGTTCCTCAAAATATTCCCGCCATCTACCCAATACCTCCAGCTCCCCATCTACTAACTCCCCTACTCTGTTTTTAACTGACAAATCCATTCGTTCCCTAGGCTTTCTTACCTTGTTTATCTCCAAAAAATTTTCTTGTTTTCAGCAAAATTTCTTGACAGAGCCTCTCCCATTCTTTCATCTGCTCTTCTTTTGCACTCTCTCACCACTCTCTTCACCTTTCTTTTACTCTCCATAT
>WNWK01027865.1:0-25907 GCA_009830355.1 Cherax destructor | reverse complement strand
TTAATAAAATCATATTACAGGCACAAAGGAAGAAAGTACAGTGGTACCTTGACTTACAAGTGCCCCAACTTACGAGTTTTCCGAGTTACGAGCTGTCACTCGGACGATTTTTTGCTTTGAGTTGCGAGCCAAAATCCGAGTTACAAGCGAGCTTCAGACATGCCACCACTTGCAGGAGGAAATATCAAAAACCTCGATAAAAACCAATGTGTAACATCCTTTCAATTTTGATACCACTGGTAATGTCATCCTGCCAGAATGTTCTATAACGTATGCCCTAAGTAAAGAGAAACAATTCTGGAACATGTGTAATACGTACATGTTTGGCAGGCCGGCTGGCTGATTTGCTTTGGCTGTCTCTATCTCCTTTTGTCTGTCTGTATCTATCTCTGTCTCTGTCTATCTGTGTGTATATCTGTCTGTCTACCTGTCTCTATCTCACAGGTACACATAAAATATAGTGTAAATTACCTAGGATAACCCAAAAAATCCAGACAAAGTGCTATACTATGCTTGTAGATATAAGGCATAATAAGCATGACTAGTAAGTAATACACATTTTCACTTGTTCAGAATTCAGACGTGATCAACTCTGCATCGTGTGTAATACCTGTTGGTTCATGAGCGGCTCTCTCTCTGAGACAGAGAGACAAGTAGAGAGACAGGAAGACAGAAACACAAGTAGACAGAAAGACAGATAAGCAGAGATAAACATAGACAGACAAATAGACAGATAGAAACAGATACATACATGTTTATTTGTAACAGTGAAAAATAAATCCAAGGCAGTGCATGATCATCAAATGTCGCTCCACGAGTGACACTCCACTGGCAATGGAGTGACAGACAGATAGACAGTTTTTTTGGGGCTGGAACGCATTAATGGCATTTCAATTATAATTCAATGAGGAAAATTGATTTGATATACGAGCAAACTGAGTTACAAGCTGGGTCATGGAACGAATTAAACTCTTAAGTCAAGGTACCACTGTAATTAATATTATCAAGACCCCATCCTGAAAGTGATCAAGAGAAAAAAAATGAGCTTTTTTAAAATACTGCCTGACTTTTATTTATTACTCACTTCCTTTAGCTTCAAATACAGTGGTACCTCGGTTTACGATTTTAATCCGTCAGAGAGGGCATATTTTAAGCCGAAACAATCGTAAAACGAATCAATTTTCCCCATAAGAAATAATGGAAATAAATTTAATCCGTCCAAGACTTCCAAAAGTAGTTAAATAAAATATTTTTTAGAACTTTTGGACATTAAATAATACACAATTTAATAAAGAATACATAAATATACATGCAAATATTGTACAATAACATGTCACTTACATTTATTGAAGAGTTGTTGATGTGTGGAGGACGGGAGGAGGGGAGAAGGTGGAGTAGTATGCTAGTGTTTGGAAGGGAAATCCCCTTCCATTAACACTGCAGGTGGTAAGTTCTTTTCTGGGGTTACTTCCCTTTTTCTTTGAATGCCACTAGGACCAGCTTGAGAGTCACTAGACCTCTTTCTAACAACAAATTTGTCCAGGGAGATCTGTGTCTGGCGATTCTTTAACACATCCCTGAAATGACACACCACTGTGTCATTGTACAGGTTGCCAGCACGGCCTGCAACAGCATGGTTAGGGTGATATTCATCCATAAATGCTTGCACCTTGCTCCACATTCCACAAATGTCCTTAATCCTTGAAGAAGGCACATTCTTCCATTTTGTTCCACCTCCTCCACCTCCTCTGAACCATTGTCCTGACCTCTGCTCTCTTGTTCCAGTTGCTGTTGAAGCTCTTGCAGATCTTCAGTGGTTAGCTCTTCCTTGTGCTCCTCCACCAACTGTTCCACATCCTCACCACTCACCTCTAACCCCAAAGACTTGCCCAATTCCACAATTTCTTCCACAACAGGCTCAGGCTCAGGCTCAGGCTCAGGGTTCTGAGGCTCAGCCCCAAAACCTTCAAAATCCCTCCCTAGGACACAGTCTGGCCACAATTTTCTCAGGCAGAGTTCAAAGTCCTGGTAGTCACTCCCTCCCAAGCCTTACCTATAAGGTGTACACAATGCAGCATATGGAAATGGTTTTTCCAAAATTCTCTTAGGGTTATGTTCATGTCTCGGTCACATCAAAGCACTTTTGAAACATTGCTTTGGTATAGAGTTTTTAAAGTTGGAAATGACCTGCTGGTCCATGGGCTGGAGGAGAGGAGTGGTATTAGGGGCAAGAACTTCACTTTGATGAATTTAAACTCGTCCACAATTTTCTCTACCAAGTTTGGAGGATGACAAGGAGCATTGTCCATTATCAGGAGGCACTTAAGTGGCAAATTATTGTCCAATAGATATTTCTTCACACTGGGGCCAAACACTTCATTGAACCAATCTAAGAAAATGTCCTTTGTGACCCAAGCCTTTTGTTAGACTTCCACATCACACACAAGTTAGACTTGCTGACACCGCATCTGCCAAACACTCGGGGATTTTCAAAAAGATACACTAGTAAAGGCTTCACTTTGCAATCACCACTTGCATTGGCACAAAGCATCAACGTTAGCCTGTCTTTCATAGGCTTATGTCCTGGCTGTGCCTTTTCCTCCTGAGTAATGTAGGTCCTGTTGGGCATTTTCTTCCAAAACAGGCCTGTTTCATCACAATTAAACACTTGTTGGGGGAGGAATTGTTCAGCCTCTAGGTACTCCTGGAATTCAGGAACATATTTTTCAGCCGCACTTTTGTCAGAACTGGCTGCGTCACCATGCCTCACAACACTATGTATGCCAGTACGCTTCTTAAATTTTTGAAACCAGCCTCTGCTGGCTTTAAATTCGCTCACTTCACTCGTTGCAGGCATTTTCTTAAGGAGATCATCATGCAACTGCCTTGCTTTTTCACATATTATTCCCTCCGAAACAGTATCTCCTGCTAACTGTTTCTCGTTGATCCACACCAACAACAACCTTTCCACATTTTCCACCACTTGTGGTCTCTGTTTTGTGATCACAGATGCACCTTTTGCAACAACAGCTTCCTTGATTTTACTTAAATATTTCTTATCCACAATGGTAGCGATGGTAGAATAGGGTTTACCATACAGCCTGGCCAGCTCACTGATACGCACTCCACTTTCATATTTTTCTATTATCTCCTTCTTCACTTCTATCGTACATATATTTCTGTTCCTCTTTGCCACAGGCTTAGCACTAGGATCTTTCCTTGGACCCATGGTAGCTTATTTAGCAGTTGCAAGCACTAAAAACAGTGGAATAATGACAATATACTGGTATGAATGCGTGGGTGTGGGTGGGTGGTCGCTCTCGCTTGTAAACAATAGCACTGACGCTCCCTGGAGTGCGCGCTCAGCTGGGCGCCAAGCGGACAGGTCCGGTACGAATGTCGGTAACCGAAGCAAACATCGTAAACCACAAACAAATTTCTTACGTTATAAATATCGGTTACCGAAAATAACGTAAGGTGATAACATCGTAAACCGAGGTACCACCTTGACACTCCCACCTGCCTTTTGACCAAAAAAGGCTAGGCCTTTTGCAACTTCTTTCTTCATAACATGTACAGCACTTTTTTTTTTTTAAACATCAGCCATTTCCCTCCACATATTCATTATTATTAATTCAGTCTTGTTACAGTATTTATGAACAAAGAAAATAACCTTTCTCATGAGCCTTTTATTTTCTTCCACCACCGATGCATTGCTTTGAGTTAACTCTCGTATATTCCTGAGTTCTTGTCGGAGTGCTTCTTCCTCTCGGGCAAGCTGTGCTGAGCTCCTGTTGTCTGCATCTTCAGCGCGTTCTCTATGATCAGCAAATTTCTGTCTGTCTCTCCTGTTTCTCTAAAATGAAAAATATTTGTAAGAGCATTTCCCAGTAAGAATCTACAATGTTTTCAATATTGTATATAGTATATCCTAGTACAGTACAGTCATACTTCCAAATTTGTGTGATTTCATTCCCAAGATCTTTGTGAATTAAAAATACACAAACTCCACTAAATTCTGCCCTGTCATTTTTTTTCTTCAGATTTGGGCTTGTGTGTTACAGCAGCTCATCCTCACTATATCATTCATTTTCTCACACAATTCCCAGCATCATTTTCTAAATATTTTCTGCAATTAGAAAAATACTGTTCTTATTGATTTTATCTTAGGGGAGTTAGTAGATGGGGAGCTGGAGGTATTGGGTAGATGGCGGGAATATTTTGAGGAACTTTTAAATGTCGATGAAAAGAGGGAGGCGATAATTTCATGTACTGGCCAGGGAGGTACAACATCGTTTAGGAGTGAAGAAGAGCAGGATGTGAGTGTGGGGGAGGTGCGTGAGGCATTACGTAGAATGAAAGGGGGTAAAGCAGCTGGAATTGACGGAATCATGACAGAAATGTTAAAAGCAGGGGGGGATATAGTGCTGGAGTGGTTGGTATTTTTGTTTAATAAATGTATGAAAGAGGGGAAGGTACCTAGGGATTGGCAGCGAGCATGTATAGTTCCTTTATATAAAGGGAAGGGGGATAAAAGAGAGTGTAAAAATTATAGGGGAATAAGTTTACTGAGTATACCAGGTAAAGTGTATGGCAGGGTTATTATTGAAAGAATTAGAGGTAAGACAGAGAGTAGGATTGCAGATGAGCAAGGAGGCTTTAGAGTGGGTAGGGGATGTGTAGATCAAGTGTTTACAGTGAAGCATATATGTGAACAGTATTTAGATAAAGGTAGAGAAGTTTTTATTGCATTTATGGATTTAGAAAAGGCATATGATAAGAGTGGATAGGGGAGCAATGTGGCAAATGTTGCAAGTGTATGGAATAGGTAGTAAGTTACTGAAGGCTGTAAAGAGTTTTTATGAGGATAGTGAGGCTCAGGTTAGGGTGTGTAGGAGAGAGGGAGATTACTTCCCGGTAAAAGTAGGTCTTAGACAGGGTTGTGTAATGTCACCATGGTTGTTTAATATATTTATAGATGGGGTTGTAAAAGAAGTAAATGCTAGGGTGTTGGGGAGAGGGGTGGGATTAAATTATGGAGAATTAAATGCAAAATGGGAGTTGACACAGTTACTTTTTGCTGATGATACTGTGCTTATGGGAGATTCTAAAGAAAAGTTGCAAAGGTTAGGGGACGAGTTTGGGAGAGTGTGTAAAGGTAGAAAGTTAAAAGTGAACATAGATAAGAGTAAGGTGATGAGGGTATCAAACGATTTAAATAAAGAAAAATTGGATATCACATTGAGAGAGGGATTATGGAAGAAGTAAATGTTTTCAGATATTTGGGAGTTGATGTGTCAGCAGATGGGTTTATGAAGGATGAGGTTAACCATAGAATTGATGAAGGAAAAAAGGTGAGTGGTGCATTGAGGTATCTGTGGAGACAAAAACGTTATCCATGGAGGCAAAGAAGGGAATGTACGAAAGTATTGTGGTACCAACACTCTTATATGGGTGTGAAGCATGGGTTGCAAATGCTGCAGCGAGGAGGAGGCTGGAGGCAGTGGAGATGTCCTGTCTAAGGGCAATGTGTGGTGTAAATATTATGCAGAAAATTCGGAATGTGGAAATTAGGAGAAGGTGTGGAGTTACTAAAAGTATTTGTCAGAGGGCTGAAGAGGGGTTGTTGAGGTGGTTTGGTCATTTAGAGAGAATGGATCAAAGTAGAATGACTTGGAGAGCGTATAAATCTGTAGGGGAAGGAAGGCGGGGTAGGGGTCGTCCTAGAAAAGGTTGGAGGGAAGGGGTAAAGGAGGTTTTGTGGGCGAGGGCTTGGACTTCCAGCAAGCATGTGTGAGCGTGTTAGATAGGAGTGAATGGAGACGAATGGTTTTGGGACATGACGATCTGTTGGAGTGTGAGCAGGGTAACATTGTGTGAAGGGATTCAGGGAAACCAGTTAATTGATTTAGTTGGACTTGAGTCCTGGAAATGGGAAGTACAATGCCTGCACTTTAAAGGAGGGGTCTGAGATAGTGACAGCTGGGAGGGACTTTTCTCAGCTGTAGTATCTGAGCTCCTCTGCAAAGACAGTGATTATGTATGAGTGTGGTGAAAGTGTTGAATGATGATGAAAGTTTTTTCTTTTTGGGGATTTTCTTTCTTTTTGGGTCACCCTGCCTCGGTGGGAGACGGCCGACTTGTTGAAAAAAAAAAAAAAATCAGCTATTTCTTACCAAGGTAGGTTAGGTTAGGTTGAAAATTTCTATAAAAAGCATATATTTAACCACAAATATGCAGTTACATATTGTGTTGCAGCACAATAGCTGAACAAGTCCAGGCAACATTCAAGTCTGGGAGTGTATCATGCTTAGTGTGAAGAAACCACTGAATAAGAAAAAAACATTATGGATACTGTAAACACGAGTGTGCAGTTTACTAGGGTTACATTATGGACACAGTGTGGTCTTTACTGGTAACAAGATATTTACCTCTACTTTGTTCCTTGAATTTGGTACCTCCTTCTTGCTCCATTTTTTTACAGTGTTACACATGTCCTTTGATAAATGATTTCCATGGTGTATTTTCCTGAAGGCTTCCTATTAAAATAAAATATTAAATATGAACACAAAGTAATATACAAATGATACTGTATTTAAAATCTCCCAATAGAAATCTTGTTTCTCATCAGTTATTCTGTTTCAATATACAACAGAGTACAATGTATATGTAATGGATAAAGTTTTAAGACATAAACAATAAATAATTGCTACTAACTCACTGATATGAGGAAGGATGAATCATGTGGGAATCAAATTCCATAGACACTTGGCTAGCATTACACCACCACTACTAAATACACACAAGCAAAACCTTGCTAAAGTCTGTCAATTGCGACAGACCTAACTATCGTCCCAGATTGAATTTACAAGATTTTTAATGCAAAGACGGTACCAAGAAATATCTCGTCATATTACCCTATATTTCTGTTATTACAAAATGAAATTACACATTCTGGTTAAAGTAGAAATATGAGGAAGCAATTATATAGAAATCAAATTGCCAAGGTCACAGATGGATCAGAATGAAAAGGACATAAAGGGAAAATAAATGTTTCCATTTTTCTACATGACTTAACCATCTGAAAAGCCCCTCTTCCATTTTATTAATGACAACTTTCATACTTCCACACACTATACAGTACAAGTTTCTTATTGCCTTATTCTAAATAGAACACTGACACCAAAATATTTCCACTGCCTCCAACCTCCTCCTCACTGCAACATTCAGAGTAAATACTTAACTTGTATAGAAGAGTGTCAGCATTGCTATACTCTTGATACATTTCCCTATTTGCATCCATCAACAAGTTTCCTTCTTTCTACAAACTCCTCAATACTCCTGCTGCTTTCTTTTCCTCTTCTACCCTCTTATTTACCTCATCCTTCACAAAACCATCTGCTAATACATTTACTCATACACAAATAACTCGCACATAGGAGAGAGAGAAACTTATGACAACGTTTTGGTCCGAGTCGGACCAAAACGTTGTCATAAGTTTCTCTCTCCTATGTGTGGGTTATCTGTGTATTGTTCATCATGGTATTTTGCCTTTTTGTTTTTTACTCCCTTGTATTTAAACACTACTTTTTCTAATCTTTTTCATTTCTGAGCTCTACTCTTTCATTCACCATACTTCTACTTCTCACCATCGCCATGCTTTTTTGCCTTTACTCTCAACTTCCTTTTGTTACTTGCTTTCAGGTTCTACAAACTTCTGTAGCTCATTTTAAAAGATAATTTTTTTTTTTTGATGAATTTAATCATGAAGTGATAACCCATAAAGGTCATACAATGCCTGGGAAGCATTCAGGATTGATCCAAGAAAGATGAGGATAAGTTCAGTTCCTTGAATCAAGAGCCCCTCATTAGCAACAAAGCACCTCCATTGAGGAAAAAAAACAATAACACTATAAATCCTTCGAACAGCAACTGCAATAAGTAACACTTATAATCTATTTATCATCTTTTAGGGTCATGTCTCTCAAATTCTAGCAATCACTTCTCTTATTATTCCATGGAAGCATCACTCATCCTTGTCCAAGTCCCATTCATACTGGAAATCACTTCTCCTTTCCCTGGAGGGTTATTAACCCAGGATAATTAAAGAAATATGATTTATTTTTCCACTTGGGTACTTAGGTCTTCTTCTCTAGGATGCAACACACAAGTCGACTAACTCTTTGGTATCTATTTACTGCTAGATGAAGAGGGGGCAGCACATGCAGAGACTTGCCCATACATTTTGGCTCACCAGATTTCATGTGGGAAAAGTTCTCTGACCACTAATCACAAGACAGGCACGGTATCTTTTTTGGGTTATCCTAGGTTCTCTACACATATGCTGCTATGTATGATAATCTAAGTAACTGTATTTGTGTATGTATACATACCTGAATAAACTTACTTACTATTTGCTTACAAATACAAAGAAGCAAGACAAAAGAATGAAAATACTGCTCTAAATTAACAAGTAATATAAGGTGAAGATGAAACAGACCACAAAATGGTGACAGCCAACGATAATCAACATGAGAGAAAGAAAGGCCAGGACATTGCACATTCCAGAAATGTCTGTATGGGTTGCTGAAGCCAACCAGTCTATTACCCATATAATTTCTATTGATTTATGTGTATTATACATGTGTCTATTATTTTTGTTATCTAATGTATGATACATGCATCTCTAAACATTGTAAACTAACAACATATACGTACATAGGTATGTACATTCAGGGGTTAAAAGTCTTGTAGTATATACAGTGGTACCCCGAGTTTCGGCCACCTCCCAACTCAAACAATTATGTAAATGTATTATTGTAAGTGCTTTTGTAAGTGTATTTTTGGGGGTCTGAAACGGACTAATCTAATTTACATTATTCCTTATGGGAACAAATTCGTTTGGTAACGGCACTTGAACAGCCTTCTGGATCAAATTATGGCCGAAACTTGGGGTTCCACTGTATATTTATTTGGCTAACAGGGGATGAAGCCTCTACCATTCTTCATGTTGAATGACCTATTGTTTAACAATTCATATAAATCTTTCATGTTTTCTTTACATACTTACTCAAAGCTTTACCAGTGTGTAAGTAAATTCCAGCAGTTCTTGATCTTATTCCAGCAGTTCAGTCTCTCAGGCACTGTACTCTCCACCTTCAGGACTCTAAGTTTGGCTAACCGGTTTTCCTGAATTCTTTTATAAATGTTGCCTTGCTCACACTCCAAGAACACATCAAGTATAAAAACCACTTGCCTTCATTCACTCCTATCTAACATGCTCACACACGCCTGTTAGATGTTCAAGACTCTCACATACAAAACCTCTTTTACTTCCTCCCTCTATCCTTTCCTAGGACGACCCCTACACCGCCTTCCCTCCACTACAGATTTATACACCCTCCCAAGTCATCCTTTTTTTTCTCCATCCTCTCTAAATATCCAAACCACCTCAACAACCCTCTCCTTAGCCCTCTGAATAATACTTTTAGTAATTCTGCACCTCCTAATCTCCAAGCTATGAACTCTGCATAATATTCCCACCACACATTGCTCTCAGACACAATGTCTCCACTTCCAACCTCCTCCTCGCTGCAACATTCAACACCCAAGCATACAGTATTAATACTTTTGTCCATGGCTGTTCAGAAGTGAAAAAAACCCAGGCAATTGTAATCAACCTACTTTTAAAATTCTAGCATCATTGTATAAATGTTGTAATGAATTCTGATGGTGTTGATCATCTGATTCCCATCTTGACTGAGTTTTATCCATTTCCTGAAAAAAAAAATTATGAAAATCTGTATTTACTAGCAGGTCTTTATGATGAATAAGATTAAAGTGAATAAAAACTCACCCCTCTCTTTTTCCATTCCTTCTCTTGTCTCTCTCTTCATTTCTCCTTCCTTCCTTCCTCCTCTTTCCTT
Source organism: Cherax destructor (assembly GCA_009830355.1). NCBI lineage: Eukaryota > Metazoa > Arthropoda > Malacostraca > Decapoda > Parastacidae > Cherax > Cherax destructor. Next base: position 15,981 of record WNWK01027865.1, on the reverse strand, counting down.
TCCTCCTCTTTTCTTTCCCTCCTTCCTCTCTCTGTTTCATTATGACAGGCACAAAGAGGCATACAATATACATTCCTTGGCTACCTACCTACCTGGCCATCAGGCAGACAAGAAGGTCTGTGCATTGCATATTTAATGCTTTATAAACTTCTAGAAAAATATCTGTGGTTAATAAAAACTAAATATTACAAATCGAATGGATAAGAAGTTACTTTTAAAAGTGCAATAAACAATGGTTCTACTTGAAAATAAATTGTCATTAGTGTACACATACCCTTAAGACTTATTCTGATTTTCCAAATGTAAAAAATACTTACAAAGGATTGTCTAGTGTTTTCCATAAGTTCTGGGTTGGAACAGGTTCTTCTGGAGAGTGAATCTTCTTCCTGGTGAAGTAATGACAAAACTTATAAATTAACAGTACCTGAAAAAATATTTTGTAAATATACACACATAATAATTAGATATTCCTGCCATGTTGAATACAGTACCTGTACTGTATGTGGTTCACCAATATTTTTTCCACTGTCTATTTAAACATACAGTGGTCCCTCGGTTTTCGCCGAAAATTCGTTCCAGAATGCTGCTCAAGTGCCATTACCAAACGAATTTACTTCCTTAACAAATAATGTCACGTAGGTTAGTCTATTTCAGACCCCCAAAAATACACTTGCAACAGCACTTACGAAAATACACTTACATAAATGTTCGAGTTTGGAGATGCACGAAAACCGAGGGACCACTGTATTTGATTAAGATTATCTCTTTGTATTGACATGAAAAGACTGTAAAGTGTGTCTTAGTAAAAACAAAGCTCAGGGATTGTTACTTGGTTGTCTTACTTCATAACTGCATTATTAAATAATTATACATGTATGGGGTTCAAAACCCACATAGGAGGTTCAGTCGCACAACCACTAATCACATGACAGACATGCTACATTCACAGACAGGATGCAGCAGGGAAGAATCTTAATCAAGATAAAAAATGAAAAAAAGAAAGGGAGGCACTGTTTTTAGCATCTTTCTAAGGAGTGTGAGTTAAGAAACAGAAATAAAAAGTTAAGGATCACCAAGGTGATTGATCTGGAGCATTCATACATACATGCATGCACACGTGTGCATGTGCACAAACACACACACACACACAAAAAAAACTTTATACCATATGACATTAATTTCATTGCTCTTCCCTCATGATTCATTAAAGGCATAATACCGTAACTACCCTATGTAGTATATATATATAATATAAATAAAGACTATAAAAACAATTGTGAATAGATTAGTTTATCCTTGTATTGTACATATTTTAAAATACACAATGCATCACACAAAAAAATAAAACATTACAGTAATTACAGGAACATCAAACCATAAATTCCACACCTTAAATGGTTTGGTTGTGCGACATGGAGGATGAACCCAAGGTCGTGGATGGAGGTGAGAAGGACAAGAACAAAAATTTGACTGTGGACGTCTCAAGGTCTTTAAGAACCTCTGATAGCGACGGAGCCTTCTGTTCTGTAACATCTGATAGACGAAAAATGCTGTAAGCATAAACAAAACCATTACTACATTCTACATTACTATCAATGAATATAGATTACATGTTAATTGTTTAGTCATTTTAAAAGCTCTATACTGTTCAATACCCATATATTCTTTGCAAACTTGTAAGTTTCTCAATGAGTCGAACTCATGATGTGCAATATATTTGTATTTTCAAATAGGTCTGAAAAAATCAATAAACCTGTTGGTGTCATACAGTGCTAAATAACTAATAAGAGCAATTATCAAAAGAAAAGTCTTACAAAAATAGAAAAATCACACAAAAAAATATTCTCCTTGCAAAGAAATATTAACTGGGAAAATCATTCATTATCTGAGGTTACATAAAACAGAGTTGTCAAAACAAAATAGGAAATTGTATAAAAAAAGCAGCAGTTTTAACAAAAAAAATGGTTACACAAATTGTGGTAATAGTAACAATGACAATAGTCATATACAAGGCATTATTCATATACAAAGTGGTAGTCATGTACAAAGTGGTAGTCATGTACAAAGTGGTAGTCATGTACAAAGTGATAGTCATGTACAAAGTGGTAGTCATGTACAAAGTGGTAGTCATGTACAAAGTGGTAGTCATGTACAAAGTGGTACAGCAGTCTCATACAAAGCAACACAGATAGTACAGAAAAGTGTTAGTTGTGGATAAAAAAAATCTAAATCCATTAGTTGCCATAAGCATTAAACAGCACAAAAAGAAACAAATCAACACATCTTCATTTGCAAAATAAAAATACACGAACTCTCTTTAAAGAAAAAAACCCCGAGAGCAATATACTACTACGAGTTAGTACACTACCCACCTTGACTACTTCAAAGTTAGATCTCAGCCACACTCAGTACAGTCTTCAGGGTTTTATGGAAGGCTCGGCTTACCACACACCCACTGAAGGACATTCACAATCATTATTAATATTTTTATTTATATATTTTTTTTATTTCTTTTATGGTCAGCGAACTTACATGAAGACTTGTGTTGTTGTTGTTGTTGGAGTTGTTAAGGATCCCTGACGGCTTCCACCGTGTCGAGCTTCCTGGTGGAGCCCTGCTTCCTGGTGGTGCCATGCTTCCTGGTGGTGCCATGCTTCCTGGTGGTGCCATGCTTCCTGGTGGTGCCATGCTTCCTGGTGGTGCCATGCTTCCTGGTGGTGCCATGCTTCCTGATGGAGCCCTGCTTTCTGGTGGAGCCATGCTTCCTGATGGAGCCCTGCTTCCTGGTGGAGCCCTGCTTCCTGGTGGTGCCATGCTTCCTGATGGAACCCTGCTTCCTGGTGGTGCCATGCTTCCTGATGGAGCCCTGCTTTCTGGTGGAGCCATGCTTCCTGATGGAGCCCTGCTTCCTGGTGGAGCCCTGCTTCCTGTTGGTGCCATGCTTCCTGATGGAACCCTGCTTCCTGGTGGTGCCATGCTTCCTGATGGAGCTCTGCTTCCTGGTGGAGCCATGCTTCCTGGTAGTGCCATGCTTCCTGATGGAACCCTGCTTCCTGGTGGAGCCCTGCTTCCTGGTGGAGCCATGCTTCCTGGTGGAGCCATGCTTCCTGGTGGGGCCATGCTTCCTGGTGGAGCCATGCTTCCTGATGGAGCCCTGCTTCCTACCTGGAGTATACCTGGAGAGAGTTCCGGGGGTCAACGCCCTTGCGGCCCTGTCTGTGACCAGGCCTCATGGTGGATCAGGGTCTGATCAACCAGGCTGTTACTGTTGGCCACACGCAAACCGACATATGAACCACAGCCCGGCTGGTCAGGTACTGACTTTAGGTGCCTGTCCAGTGCCTGCTTGAAGACAGCCAGGGGTCTATTAGTAATCCCCCTTATGTATTCTGGGAGGCAGTTGAGCAGTCTTGGGCCCCTGACACTTATTGTGTTGTCTCTTATCGTGCTAGTGGCACCCCTGCTTTTCATTGGGGGGGATGTTGCATCGTCTGCCGAGCCTTTTGCTTTCATAGGGAGTGATTTTCGCGTGCAAGTTTGATACTAATCCCTCTAGGATTTCCCAAGTGAATATAATCATGAATCTCTCCCGCCTGCATTTTAGGGAGTACGGGTTGAGGAACTTCAAGCGTTCCCAGTAATTGAGGTGTTTTATTGCAGTTATTTGTGCCTGGAGTTTACCTGGAGAGAATTCCGGGGGTCAACGCTCCTGCGGCCCAGTCTGTGACCAGGCCTCATGGTGGATCAGGGCCTGATCAACCAGGCAGTTACTGCTGGCTGCACACAACCTGGAGTTTACCTGGAGAGAATTCCAGGGGTCAACGCCCCTGGAGCCCGGTCTGTGACCAGGCCTCATGTTGGACCAGAGCCTGATCAACCAGGCTGTTACTGCTGGCCGCACGCAGTCCAACGGCCAGCAGTAACAGCCTGGTTGATCAGGCTCTGGTCCAACATGAGGCCTGGTCACAGACCGGGCCGCAGGGGCGTTGACCCCTGGAATTCTCTCCAGGTTGCGTGCGGCCAGCAGTAACTGCCTGGTTGATCAGGTCCTGATCCACCATGAGGCCTGGTCACAGACTGGGCTGCAGGAGCGTTGACCCCACGCAAACCGACATACGAACCACAGCCTGGCTGGTCAGGTACCGACTTTAGGTGCCTGTCCAGTGCCTGCTTGAAGACAGCCAGGGGTCTATTGGTAATCCCCCTTATGTATGCTGGGAGGCAGTTGAACAGTCTTGGGCCCCTGACACTTATTGTGTTGTCTCTCAACGTGCTAGTGGCACCCCTGCTTTTCATTGGGGGGATGTTGCATCGTCTGCCAAGTCTTTTGCTTTCGTAGGGAGTGACTCTCGTGTGCAAGTTTGGTACTAATCCCTCTAGGATTTTCCAAGTGTATATAATAATGTATCTCTCCCGGCTGCGTTCTAGGGAGTACAGGTTTAGGAACTTCAAGCATTCCCAGTAATTGAGGTGGTTTATCGCAGTTATGTGTGCCGTGAAGGTTCTCTGCACATTTTCTAGGTCAGCAATTTCACCTGCCTTGAAAGGTGCAGTTTGTGTGCAGCAATATTCCAGGCTAGATAGAACAAGTGACTTGAAGAGTGTCATCATAGGCTTGGCATCCCTGGTTTTGAAGGTTCTCATTATCCATCCTGTCATGAAGGTTCTCTGTACATTTTCTAGGTCAGCAATTTCACCTGCCTTGAAAGGTTCTGTTAGTATGCAGCAGTATTCCAGCCTAAATAGAACAAGCGACTTGAAGAGTGTCATCATGGGCTTGGCATCCCTGGTTTTGAAGGTTCTCATTATCCATCCTGTCATTTTTCTAGCAGATATGATTGATACAATGTTATGGTCTTTGAAGGTGAGATCTTCTGACATGATCACTCCCAGGTCATTGACATTAGTTTTTCGCTCTATTGTGTGGTTGGAATTTGTTTTATACTCCGATGAAATTTTAATTTCCTCACGTTTTCCATATCGGAGTAATTTAAATTTCTCATCATTGAACTTCATATTGTTTTCTGCGGCACATTTAAAGATTTGGTTGATGTCCGCCTGGAGTCTTGCAGTCTTCAATGGACGACACTGTCATGCAAATTCGGGTGTCATCTGCAAAGGAAGACACAGCGTTGTGGCTTATATCCCTTTCTATGTCCAATATGAGGATGAGGAACAAGATTAGAGCTAGTACTGTGCCTTGTGGAACAGAACTTTTCACCGTAGCCGCCTCAGACTTTACTCTATTGACTAATACTCTTTGTTTTCTATTTGTAAGGAAATTATAGATCCATCTACCAATTTTTCCTGTTATTCCTTTATCACATTTTGTGTGCTATTACACCATGGTCACACTTGTCAAAGGTTTTGCAAAGTCTGTGTATATTACATCTGTATTCTGTTTGCCTTCTAGAACATCCAGGACCTTGTCATAGTGGTCCAGTAGTTGGGACAGACAGGAGCGACCTGCTCTAAACCCATACTGCCCTGCTTCCTCATGGAGCCCTGCTTCCTCATGGATCTATGCTTCCTCATGGAGCCATGTTTTCTCATGGAGCCCTGCTTCCTCATGGAGTCCTGCTTCCTTATGGAGCCATAAGGAAGCCATAAGTCGGACCGAAACGTCGTCGTAAGCTCCTCTCTTCTATGTGTGGGTTATTTGTGTATTGTTTCAGTCACAGTATTGTGCATTTTTTTGTTATTTCCTCATCAAGTTCTGTTTCCTCATGGAGCCCTGCTTCCTCATTGAACCCTGCTTCCTTAACAAGCCCTGACTCCTCACATAAGGGAAAAAAATATTGCCTAAAGCTGCGAGATAAAAGAAGGAGCAGGAGTACCACCCTTTGTAAATGGAAACAGAACCTAAAAGTTCTTAATCAGGTCAGGTAGACCCACTTGCTGAAGCCCCAGCAGAACGGAACATCTCGACTCTATACTTGACGAATGTCAGGAGCAGTTATCCTAGGTAATTTACACATAAATTACTAGTTATGATAAATATAATCATTTAAATTTGTGTAACTCTACTTATGTGTACCTGTACCTTAATAAACTTACATCTTGGAAGGTTCAGCGCCTGTGTGCAACCATTATCTGTTAAAGCACGCCCAGAGGGGGAAGTTTATTTAGGTATTGTCACATAGATTTAAGTGATTATAATTATCATACATAGTAACGTGTGTAAATTATCTTGGATAACCCAAAAAAAAGTCAGACAAAGTGACTTATTTCCATGGGTAGCTTACCTGGAGTATATTTAGACCAGGCCTCGCCATGGATCAGGGCATGATCACCCTTGTCTGCTGAATTAAAGGATAGAAGAACTAGAGGTGACACGAAAAAAATAAACAAAACACTAAGAGAAATTGACAGGGTGGACAAGACGAGTGTGCTTGAAAGGCAAGTCTCAGGTACACGAGGGAACAGCTGTAAGTTAAAAACACAAATGAGTCAGGTCTGGTGGTCTGGTGGCTAAAGCTCTCGCTTCACACGGCGAGGGCCTGGGTTCGATTCAGCCAGGGCAGAAACATTGGGCGTGTTTCTTTACACCTGTTGTCTATGTTCCCCATCAGTAAAATGGGTACCTGGGTGTTAGTCGACTGGTGTTAGTCGCATCCTAGGACATTGACCTAATCTGCCCGAAATGCTCAGCATAACAAGGGACTTTCTATATAGTAGTATGTCACTGATGTCAGCTAGGCCTGTATACCATGTACATGTACTTGTAATAAATAAAGATATTATTATTATTATTATTATTTGCTTTTGAGTTATTAAGGGCCACCCAAGCATACGCCTTCTGCTATTTGAGGATTTAAGAGCCATTGACAGCTTACGCTGTACCGAACACTGCCTTCCGGTGTCCAAGGAAGAAACTTTGACCAAAGTTTAAAGAAATTGACTAGCGGGGATGCGTGTTATGTTTCCCGACGTGCCACAGCTTACGCCTTATTAATTCCTGCCTTCCATAAGTCCGAGAAAAGAATGTGTCCCAAATGTAGGCAGGAATTTTAGGGAAAACAAAGTTGCTTCCGAAAATAGAAAGGGAATAATAAGTTATTAATCAGGTTTAAAAAACAACACGTATACATTAATTTGAGCGCCATCTAGGAAGGTAACTTGATGCCGGTGAGGGGCTTTCGATCCAGGAGAATGGATTTCTCCTCCCCTTCCTTGGAATGAACCTGAATGCCACCCATTCCTCAGGTGCCATATGACCCCAAGAGGTTTACCGCTTCCCCTTAATAATATAAAAATCAATTAATTTTGAAGGTCGATGACTGAATAATGGTAATACTGATAACTCATGGAAGAAAATCTAAAAATAAGGTGATAAATATTTATAATGACGATCCTTGTCAAACGTCACCGGCTAATCCGTGTAAGTCATAGACGGTGATTGGCGGAGCGGTGAGGACAAGTGATCTTGAACATGATTGGTGGAGCTGCTGTGTCTTGCACGCGGTGCTGCTAGTTTCTTGTCTCTCTCTTTATCACTTATTTCTTACTAAGGTAAATAATAACCACAGTAATTTTCTGAAGGAGCAGATAGGTTGCTATGGCGGGTCCATACTGCTCAAGTACCATGCATGGGAATGATTTATAAAGTAATTGTAAAGGTCAGTTTACTCATTACAAACAAGGTTTATTTAAATTTGCGCTATGAAGGACTCCAATTGAAATAAATCACGTTACTTTGCTTTTATTGACCCGTCTAGGGAGGTCCCTTGAAGCTGGTGAGGAGCTTTTGATCAAAGGAATATGATCTGGACTTTATTTTTCCTTTTATCGAACGTGAGTGCCTTGTTTCCCCCAGTGCTGTCACTCCTACAAATTTAGAGCTCTTCCATAAATGGTACTAACAACAGTAGTAGTAGCAACAGTAGTAGCAGCAACAGCAGCAGTAGTAGTAGTAGCAGCAACATCAGCAGTAGTAGCAGCAACATCAGCAGTAGTAGCAGCAACATCAGCAGTAGTAGTAGCAACAGTAGTAGTAGTAGCAGCAGCAGTAGTAGTAGTAGTAGCAACAATAGCCATAGCAATAGCAACAGTAGCCTAGTAACAGTAGCTGTAGCAGTGGCAGCAGCAACAGTAGCAACAATAGTCATAGCATTAGAAACAATAGCCACAGCAGTAGCAACAGTAGCTGTAGCAGCAGCAACAGTAGCTGTAGGAGCAGCAACAGCAACAGTAACCATAGCAGTAGCAACTGTAGCCATAGCAATAGCAACAGTAGCCGTAGCAGTAGCAACAGTAGCCGTAGCAGTAGCAACAGTAGCCGTAGCAGTAGCAACAGTAGCCGTAGCAGTAGCAACAGTAGCCGTAGCAGTAGCAACAGCAGCCATAGCAACAATAGCCATAACAGTAGCAACAGTAGCCATAGCAGCAGCAGCAGCGACAGTTGCCATAGCAGCAAGAATATCCGTAGCAGCAACAGTAGCTGAGAAAATGATTACATGACAATTGTGGCTGATACATGAGCTGTAGTAGCTGACTGAAACATGACTAGATTACCCATTGAAATTTTGAAGCTTCTAGGACATGTAATTGATAATGCAGTTAAAAGTCAATTGTGGCAGATATATGAGCTTAAGTAGTTATACTTGAACAATGGAAAATCCTCAGAAAATAGCGGTAGTCATAGGAAGTTGTCAGAAGCATGGCAAGATTGTCTATTGCTCTTCTAATCTTAAGTGTGAATTTTGAAAATAAAGTCTGGTTTCCATTGTCCATGTGAAATATTAAAATTTGGCATGGCAGTTATGAGAGCAGATCCTATGATTTTGCATTTGCAGCTAATGTGTGATTTATGCTTGATGGAGCAGCTTCCCAATTAATATTGTGATTGTTGTTGCTAACATGTTGAAAGATGGATGGATTCTCTTGTCCATAATGTATCGCCCTCTTGCATTACATTTTTGCTAAATTGTTGTTAGTGTATATACCTGGATTATACCTGGAGGGGGTTTCGGGGGTCAATGCCCCCGCGGCCCGGTCTGAGACCAGGCCTCATGTTTGTACTGACATTTTCATAATTGTTACCATTTCTTTGTACTATACTGTAGCTTACAGTATATTGTTCAAACATTGGGAAGCTAATCAATGCATTTACAGGAATTTGAAATTTCTTATTAATTTTTGTACCTCTACAGTGTTAAAAAAGTTATATGAATACTGTGCTCTAAAGTGATGTAGATGCAATTAAGCTTTTAATGTTTGTAATAAGATGCCATTTCTGCTTTTAAAAATCAAAAGTATTCTTTCAAGAAGTAAAAGTTATAATTGATCAGATCAGTAACTTCTTTTGTTCAATTACTACTACAGGTTGGAAGCAGAAATGGCATCCTCCCCGTCAAAGTCTCCTCATGTCAAGACATTCCCTGGTAAACTAGGTCGTCCAAGTAGTGTCCCTACTGACTTGATTCTCCCAACACAGCGAGTCAAAATGATCATGAAGAGTTGTCCTGATGTTGAGACGGTACCCCAGGAGGCACTCCACCTCATCACTAAAGCAACAGAGCTCTTTGTTCAATACTTAGCAGAAGAATCTTATAAGAAAGTGGCCAGCAAAGACAAAATTGACTATGATGATTTGTCCAATGCTGTTCATGACATTGAACATCTTGAATTTTTAAGAGAAGCAATTCCTAAGAAAGTGACTTGGGCTGAAGCTCAGAAACTTATGGAAGAAAATAGCAATAAATTTGAAGGATTTTTTTAAGAATACAATTTAACTTTCTTCTCATAAATATGAAATTAGTAAAAAATCAGTTGTAAAAGTGTGTTAGTAATGTATATTTTTTTTTTGTATAGAAGTTTAATGTTACATGGGGTTAAAAATATTTGTCATTAAAGAAATGCATCTAAAGTTTCAGGGTTTGGGAATCTGGATTTAACTTGATTGCCTTACATTCCCCAGGGTTTAGCACTTCCTCCAAACTATAACAGTAATGAATAAAATATCATCAGTCAATTTAAGCTATAAAGAAATATTTTATCTTCATAATTTGTTAAATTTCTTATATAGGTGTCATACTGGATGTTACACTTAGAAGAAATATTTAAGGTCTTTTGTCTACAAAAGACTATGACATTCACTATTTTTGTTCAGTTTAAAGCATGTAATTTTTGTAGTTGATGGCTAACTTAATACATCTTTAAAATGTGTATTAGGCTAAATGTTTAATCCTGTTTTTTGTATTAAAATTTATCAATATATTTCATATACATGTAGTATTTTTGTCTTATTGCCTTATTGTACTGTGAATTTGCCTTTCAGTTTCAACTCTTCTTAAGCTGAAGTTAACAGTTGTTTTCTTCTTGTGCAATTACAGTACCGAAGATGTCTTAAAATTTTCTGCTGCTTCAATACTGCCAGAGCTTTATGCTTATTCTTCTTGACCTCTCTAGCATCATTAGTATTACTCTTGGGTGCTATGGTTAACATCTAAGAGGAGATTAGGCGATGAAAGATCCAAAGTCATTTGATAAATGTACACCGAATAAGACATTTGACACTCCAAGAAGTAACTGTAGGTAATGTGGGTGTGGAGGAGCTATGCTTTTTCAAATGCTGAGTCCTAAGATGCAACTCAGTTTGGAGGGGGAAAAAAACCCACTGCTGACAACCAAGACTGCAAGTGTATGCTTGCAGAGCTTACTATGAAGGTTATTTCAAGTGTTATGCAAAAAAGGGATGCACATTTTCATTTGCTTTCAGAAAAAATGGCTTTATGAAGTATTGCTTTATAAAAGGGGTTAATCTTATAATTATTAGCACTTTTTCATTAAAATATAATCTCCACTGCCTGCAATGAGGAGGCTGGAGGTTGTGGAGATGTTATGTTTAAGGGTAATGCATGGTGTGAATATTTTGCATAGAATTCAGAGCTTAGAAATTAGAAAAGAGTGCAGGGTTACAAAGGGTATAATTTAGAGGGCAGAGGAGTAGTTGAGTTGGCTTGGGCATTTAAAGAGAATGGAGCAGAATAGGAAAGACCAAAAGGGTGTATAAATCCTAGGTGGACAGAAAAATCTGTTAGCCAGACTTGAGGACTGGCCTGGAGGTGGAAGTACAATGCCTGCATTTTGTAGGAAGGGTGGGGATGTTGCAGTCTGCAGGATCACTTGTATTTTGAATTATGATGTCTGCACACTTCTAGCAAGAAATCTGCAGAATGAATGGTGGTGAATGTTAACTTTTTTGCCTCACCTTGCCTTGATGGGTAATGGCCAGTGGTAAAAGATAAAAGAAATTTCCTTGTTAGATTGCATTTAGGGCAAGTGTTTATGTATAGTACAGTATGTACATGCAAAAGCCTTAGTAATGCAGTATGGTACCGTGCTCGTGTGAGGAGAGTAGTACAGCATGTAATATTTAAATGAAACTTTAAAATGTTGTACTGAACTGATAAATTATTAAATAAAACCTGAGCAACAACTGCAGTCTTCCATTTCTGAATCAACAATATTAATTATTTTTAAAGTAGTATTTTGTGATTTTTATTTTCCAATTCAAATTGTTTTTTTTAAAGTGAATGAATAGCTTGCTTATATTTTGCCAAACAAGTGAAGATAACAATGTACAGTACAATGAAAACCTGAACAGACAGATATTTTAATAATTATTAAAATGTTATTGAAATTTCTTAGGCAGAAAATGGCTGATGATGTGGAGCCAACAATTGGTGCAATGGCTGTGGAAGAGCCTCTGGATCTCATTCGTTTGTCCCTAGATGAAAGAATTTATGTGAAAATGCGAAATGAACGAGAACTTAGGGGCCGACTCCATGCCTATGATCAACATTTGAATATGATATTAGGGGATGTAGAGGAGACAGTGACTTCTGTTGAGGTGAGTAGATACAGCATCTGGAAAAACACTAACTATCATCTCTCTCCTTTTCCACATTATGATGGGGAAATTAGACAGATGATCAAGAAAGAGAATAAATGTTATCCTCTTCCTATAATTATTTTGCTTTTTGGGTTCCTTCCCACTTTATGGTGACAATCTAGTTATAAATATGTTATTCACAACAACTATTAAAACAACTAGTGGGACAGGATGTAAAGAAACCTATATCCCTGCACAAATTAAAAGGGAAACATTGGAATGGGGACACTGATAAAATACACAAAAAAATGACTAAGGTGCATTTAATATTAAATGATATTAAGTGTGGAAGATATTGCATTCAACCCATCCTCATAAGTTAGTTTTTTTTTTTTTTTTTTTAACCTCATTGGCCATCTCCCACCAAGCCAGGGATATGATCTACAAAAGAGGAACATTCACCATCATTCATTCATTTATTGTCTTGCCAGATGTATACTGACACTGTATACTATATCACTTTCAGGACTCAAGTTTGGCTAACTGGTTTCTCTGAATCCCTTCATAAATGTTACCTTACTCCTAACACTCACACAAGTGTATTATTATTATAATCAAAAGGAAGCGCTAAACCCACACGTGTATAAATATGAATTTTGGTATAGTGTATAGTACATAAGCAAAAATGCAACATACTAGCTGTGTCACCAGGCTTAATGTTCTGGATAAAGTATGGCAACCTGTGATGTGTTGTATGTAACTGTTTTTATATATGGCTAGTAATCCCTCCTGTTCTAAAATTTAACCAAATTAAATGCCCACACTTTTGTTGCAGGTGGACGACGAGACTTTTGAAGAGGTTTACAAAACAACTCGGCGAAACATCCCAATGCTTTTTGTAAGAGGAGATGGAGTTATTCTTGTTGCACCTCCTATGAGAGGTGGAGGGATGTAATGTATGGTCTTGGGCTAGAAAATATCAAGGTTTTATTAAATAAGTATTAGATCCTATTTTACTTAATATGTACTACAAGTTTTTGAATTCAGGTAGGGCTTTTTCTAATGTGATTTGAGCATCATAATTGTTCATTAATAATAATAATAATATATTAATTTAGTTAAACTTGTCAGAAGTTCAAATTCATTATACAATAAAAATTTATTTACCTTAATTGTGTAGTAATGTCACCAAGGTTATATGTGTAATAAACTTAAAAGTTTGCCAAAGCATCTTTGATATGTGTTTTGTTTGACATTATATAAGGGCTGCTCTACCAGATTGTTTGATGCATTATAATCATTGTGCATTATAGAAAAGACAGCTTGGATGGGAAAAATATTTATTTAAAAATTTCTCTGCCCTTCATTGGGCAAATTTCACACTCCATCTAGTTGTAACTGGAACTAGTTTTTTCTTCAAAAGATCTGTTCTAAATTCCATACATATTTACATAATATTAATGCAAACCATCTGCAAATTAATTTTTTCCAGAAAAATAGCCTATAAAATGCAGGAAAAGCATGCTGGTATGTTGGATATGTCGATAGATTACTTAATATTAAATATACCACTATTTGTAATTGTCAAGGCAGTGGTGGAAACTGCATTAGTTGTCTTGAGATGAATATTAAAATGTTCTTGAATTTGTTGACTGTTTCTAACCCAAATATGGGTAGTGCTTAGTTTTGATTATAATAATAATCTAACTTTAATAATGTGACCTAAAATGATTTATCACTAACCTGCAACATCTCCACATGCTAAAAATACCTAGTTTGACTAACTAGTTTTGCTTAGGATTCCTTTATAAAAATTATATACCTTCATCACAGTGCTACAGAATGTTGAAACCCATAAATTGCTTTTGACTCTTCCTGTCTTAGATTCTTCTCTCTACATTGCTTTCACATCCTCTAGTACTGACTCTTGCTCACCAATAATTTATACCGTTTACCTGCCTACTTTGCTCCATTTTTTTCAATGTGTAAACCACTTCAACCCATTTTGAAAGCACTCCTGAAGCAACTCATCTTTAACATTGCTGGTGGAGAATCAGTGAGGTTGCATACACAATAGGGTGCCATTGCCCAGGTTTCCTATGGGCTACACTTATCTGAATTCCTTGAATCAAAATCCATCTGGGAATCTAATTTTACTTTATTTCTTGCATATATAAACCAAGTAATGTTCCATTTATCACTCAAACTTGCATCAGCAGTGTCAAAGTTTCAGCCTATGACAGTTAGGTCTGATGATAATGTTCTCTTACTTTAGCGCTGAATTTTTAAGCATTATTATTATTATTATCCCTCTTCAATGGTGTTTGATCTACAGGAGTGTTACCCATGTAGTAGAAGTTCCTGGAGTCCTTCCTTTTAAAAAACCAGGTTCAGTCATATATGGTTAACAAGACTAGTGGTACTCAAAAGTCTTGTATCCCTACACAAATTTTGATACTGAATGGGGCCAGTCTACTATTGATCCTCAAATAAAATGCATTTTGAAAGTGTAATTGCTGTCCATTATAACCATGAGCATTTTGCTGGATAATGGAGATTTGTTTATGTAGTTGAATCTTGTACACTGAGGAGGGGTTGGGGAAGTGTTCTAGAAAACCAAATTATTATTATTATAATCAAATAGAAGCGCTAAACCACAGGGGTTATACAGCGCTGCAGGTTATTGTAGGATGCAGGGAGAGTGGGTTGTAAGAGGGAGATGGACGATTAGTAGGGTATGGAGTGCAAGATGACGGTGGATAGTGCAGGGGTGGAGGGTAGCAAAAGATCGAGGTAGAAGGAACTGAGGGAGGTGCTAGAGGTATAATCTTCAGAGTTTGTGTAGTAAGTCAGTTTCTGTCAAAAAGTCAATGAGAGAGTCAGGATTAAAGGAGGGTCTATCTGCAAGAAGGGAAGGTAAAGAAAGGGCCGCAGAGCGAAGACGTCGTTGGAGGTAAATTCTGCGTGCTCGTTGATAGAGTGGGCAGTCCAACAGGATATGTCGAACAGACACTGGAACCTGACAATGCTCACAGAGAGGGGCGGGGAGCCTCTCCATGAGATACCCGTGAGTAAGACGAGTGTGGCCGATGCGAAGACGGGAGAGTGTAGTCTCCCAACCTCGACATTGGTGACAAGAAGAAGGCCAGAAACCTATAACCGGTTTAATAGAATGAAGTTTGTTATTCAGCAGGTCAGACCAGCGTTGTTGCCAACGGGTGCGAAGGTGGGTAGCAATGACCGCAAAATAGTCCGTAAAAGGAACACCTCTATATGAAACTGGAAGGTCATGTACTGCTGACCGCGCAGCAGTGTCTGCCTGTTCATTGCCCTGTACGTCAACATGACCAGGGACCCAACAAAAGACAATATCTTTATGCTTGCTAAAGATACGGCGTAACCAAAGGTGGATACGAAGAACTAGGGGTGAGGTGTATCAATTTTACGGATAGCCTGTAAAGCACTAAGGGAGTCTGAAACGACCACAAATGGTGATACAGGCATAGATGCAATCGGATAAGTGCCACAAGAATGGCATACAATTCAGCCGTAAATATGCTAGCCGAGGGTAATAGATGCCCTCGACGACGCTGTCCGGAAACACTGCTGCGAATCCAACGCCGTCAGATGACTTTGAACCATCGGTGTATACTGCGATGGCATGGGAATGAGAACGGAAATGGTCTAGAAAGAAAGAGCGAGAAGCCGCCGTAGGCAGTTGGGCTTTGCGCAAGGTAGAGGAATAGAACAGACACGGACAGCAGGAACTTCCCAAGGGGTAGAGGAAAGGGTGAAGCCACATGAACATATAAAGGCGGAAGCTGAAGGGAAGACAAGAGTGTATGCAGACGAAGAGAAAAGGGACGAAGTAAACAGGGGTGACGAACAAATAACGAGCGTCTACTAACATCTGTGACAATCCTATACATGGAAGGATTGCGGAGGTCATGAGAGCGAACATAATAGCGAATGCAATGTGCATCGCGCGATCGGACAAGGATGGAATGTTCGCTTCTACATAGAGGCTCTCAACCGGGAAGAACGAAAAGCACCAAGGCATAAGCGTAATCCCTGGTGATGGATGGGATTAAGGCTGGAAAGAGTGGCAGGAGAGGCTGCCGAATATATCTGGTCACCATAATCGA
>WNWK01027864.1:0-25908 GCA_009830355.1 Cherax destructor | reverse complement strand
GACCCAGTAGCGGACAGCGAAGAGGCGGGGCCAGGAGCTGAGTCTCGACCCCTGCAACCACAATTAGGTGAGTACAATTAGGTGAGTACACACACACACATGTAGTGGAGGCAGGAACCATACATAGTTTTAAGACGAGGTTTGATAAAGCTCATGGAGCAAGGAGAGAGAGGACCTAGTAGCAATCAGTGAAGAGGCGGGGCCAGGAGCTATGACTCGACCCCTGCACCCACAAATAGGTGAGTACACACACACACACACAATCCATTGATAATGAACAAAACTTCCTCCATCTCTCCCTCCATCCCGCCACCCCTCCTTTCTTCCTTCCCTCCCTCCACCACTCTTCCTATAGAGTGGTATCTTCTAAGTTTTCTAAGTCACACCACAACTCGCCCTGACACTTCCTTTCTTTAAGTAATTCCATCTGAGAACCTCTATTATAACAACGTAATTGATGTTTTTAACACAATTCCTGTGACAGTCAGTTTCATTATTTACTTCTCTCTTAATGATACAAATAAGGTACATTTGTACCTTATTTGTATCATCAAATGTACCTTATTTGTATCATCAAATGTACCTTATTTGTATCATCAAATGTACCTTATTTGTATCATCAAATGTACCTTATTTGTATCATCAAATGTACCTTATTTGTATCATCAAATGTACCTTATTTGTATCATCAAATGTACCTTATTTGTATCATCAAATGTACCTTATTTGTATCATCAAATGTACCTTATTTGTATCATCAAATGTACCTTATTTGTATCATCAAATGTACATTATTTATATCATCAAATGTACCTTATTTATATCATCAAATGTACCTTATTTGTATCATCAAATGTACCTTATTTGTATCATCAAATGTACATTATTTATATCATCAAATGTACATTATTTGTATCATCAAATGTACATTATTTGTATCATCAAATGTACTATTTTAATTTGTATCATCAAATGTACCTTATTTGTATCATCAAATGTACATTATTTGTATCATCAAATGTACATTATTTGTATCATCAAATGTACATTATTTATATCATCAAATGTACCTTATTTATATCATCAAATGTACCTTATTTGTATCATCAAATGTACCTTATTTATATCATCAAATGTACATTATTTATATCATCAAATGTACCTTAGAATTCTTATGCATTGTGAAGTAACTCTATTATAAAAATATTTCGCCCACCATAATAAAGTTATGCATATAATACTAAACCTTGATTTAAAAATATTAACACTAGGACATATAATAGAAGGATAAATTTAAATAACTGGCTCTCCATGGTGGTGAATGCCTCCCATTGTTAATAGTACATGGTTGTAACTGGCCTCACTAGGTTGAAATACCTTCACATGGTGATGTAACTGCCTCTCCATAGATCAAATGTAACATGGCCTCTCCATAATGTGTAATGCACTCATACGCACTAGGATGTAACTCAGCCTCTCCATGGTGGTGTAACTGCTCTCCATGGTGGTAACTGGCTCTCCATGGTAATGTAACTGGCCTCATGGTGGTGTAACTGGCCTCTCCATGGTGGTGTAACTGGCCTCTCCATGGTGGTGTAACTGGCTCTCCATGGTGGTGTAACTGGCCTCTCCATGGTGGTGTAACTGGCCTCTCCATGGTGGTGTAACTGGCCTCTCCATGGTGGTGTAACTGGCCTCTCCATGGTGGTGTAACTGGCCTCTCCATGGTGGTGTAACTGGCCTCTCCATGGTGGTGTAACTGGCCTCTCCATGGTGGTGTAACTGGCCTCTCCATGGTGGTGTAACTGGCCTCTCCATGGTGGTGTAACTGGCCTCTCCATGGTGGTGTAACTGGCCTCTCCATGGTGGTGTAACTGGCCTCTCCATGGTGGTGTAATTGGCCTCTCCATGGTGGTGTAACTGGCCTCTCCATGGTGGTGTAACCGGACGGGAAGTTCTTCTCTTCTGGCTGGACTACGGTACCAGACTACCCGGGTGGATGTACTGTATTTACAGAGCACAGATTTCTGTGTGTCCTCCTCTGTAATTACATCTGACTGTGCATAATGATATTAAAACACTTGTTCTAATATCATATATGGGTAGTGCTCCATGGGGAGGCTACATTTGAGAGAGTTCCAATTAACGTCCTCCTGAAATGCTGGTTAGGTTCAACAGCTCTCAACGTCCAACCTCAAATGTTCTATAACAGTTTCGCTTGTTTTTGATTAAGCATTTGTAGCTGAGTGAGTGTGTGGGTGTAAAGTACATTATTACACATTGTTAATGAATGTTGAGTGTGTGTGGGGAGTATGAGCACATTAACAGTGTCAAAGAGTGCAGAGATCGACCAAGTCGATCAACATAGATCGAAACATCGTTCCGTTAAAAGGTTGTCCTGCAAAGAATGTTTTATCTCACCTTTTTTAAATGGTACACAATCATCAACTTAGTAATTTAATATAGCAAAGGAAGTTTTGTGAGTAATTATCATAGTCACAGCGAAGACAGCACAATATTACTGAGAAATGACGTATTGCTCTTAACACAATTATTATTTACCTGTTCAACATCAACAAGACCAGTTAGAAATAACTAATATTTATAACTTTAATATGTTAAGCTTGTGGTTTATAATAGTCTTGCCTTTATGTTTACTTACGTAGCTGCAGTTACTTGTCCCAGAAAACATTCTCAACAAGTCAAAGATACGAAATGGAATTATTTATGACAATTTGTACATCATTCCGCTGCTAGAAATTACAAAATTTGATCCTAACATCTAAAACTTGTTTAAAAAACACTGCAAGAATATGTAATGACAACTGCTATCTAAATGGTAAGTAAATTGGTTATATACATTTATACTATATATTTTCAACCGCTGAAAGCAGACTAAAGATCACACAGTGAAGTTTTATTACATATCATTGAAAAGTTAGAGCAGATGATTTATGTCTAAAACAGAGTTGTTTATAGTCAGGGTCGCTACTTCACCTGTAATTAACCATGCATATTCACCTGTAATTCGTCTTATGTGTATACCCCTGTAGTTCACCCTACACCTTCACTTGTAATCCGCCCTTACATACGGTGGTGTGGGTGACTCTAAGCTAATTTCATTCTTATCCCCGTTCACTTGTTCGTGGTCACAATAATATATATACTGCTTGTGGAGGCTAGTACACCAAACGGGGATAAGAATGAAATTAGCTTAGAGTCACCTACACCACCGTATGTCCTCGGACCAAGAGTAACACACCTAGCTTGGCTGGGTGCTTGGTTCTTGTAGGATTGTGTGGTCCTGTGGGCTAAGGCGTCATGTGATTTTCACTCACCACAAGGTGCTTAATTTACATACATGCAGAACAACTACTGTGAAAAAATAGCGAATTTTCAAGCACTTTCGTAGGTTAACAGAAAGAAATATATTATTTTCAAAACTACTTTTTATGAAACATGATTCTATTATATTCCTGTCAACCATGGACTTGCTTGATATAACTTTCTCAGCCTTTTTAAAATCAATTGAATGGTTAAAATCTCTCACATGAATAAACAGAGCATTTGAATTTTGTCAACTTGTAATGCTATATGACCGTAATAAACTTTATCACATATTTTACAAGGAACCTTATAGACACATCCTTCAACATTTTTGGGAATTTTTTTATCAAAAGTTTTTTTACTTTATCAAGATTTTTAAATACAACTTTGATATTAAAATTCTTAAGAAGAGAAGGCATATCAACCAAGTTTTTAGTCGAAAAAAGTTGGTTGTCCCCTTTTGGATTGTAAAAAGTATTTCTAGATACTATTTTAAAGGATTTATCAACTACGTTGTTTGAGTATTTTAGATCATTAGCTATTTCATAAATTTTGAGATTTCTTTATCTATGAACTCTGGACTACAAATACGTTAAGCTCTCAAAAACATTGATAAGAAAATCGACAGTTTAACTCTATCTTGATGTGAAGAATAATAGTGTACATAGAAACAGTTATTTGTAGGTTTTCTGTAAATTTAAAATTTAAAATATTTGTTACCCTTAATAATTAAAACATCTAGGAAAGGCAATGGGTTATTTACTTCGAACTCAACAATAAAATTTATAGAATGAGCTAAGCTATTTAACCCTTTACCAGGCCATGTATCAAATTTGAGAAAGTGCAACATTTGCAACCCATAATCTGATAATATAAACAATTCTAAGACCTATTTATAAGTGGTCCTTTTTCAAGTTTATTTTTGGGCCATAAAATGGCCTTTTTGGCAGAATCGAATATGAGGCCAACCCCAACAAAGGTTAAACTACAGGTGACAGATTTGCATCAGATTTGATGCCATTCCTGACAACGGTATGTGTCTAAAAGAATCATAACAGCTACTAATAACTGATAATAAAAGGCAAATATATACATTTAAGGTTTATTAATAAACAACTGGGTTAAACCAAAGGCACAGTAACTTGATTTCAATAATTTTAACACATTTATAGTATATTTGTCATTATACAAAAATTGCAAAAATGTTACAAAAATATGGATATGGCACCAAATGAGTATCCTTTCTGTATTTATTGTGACAAACATTTTTATCAGAGGTATTTATGCATCTGGTTTCGTATGGAATTCCCAGAAACAGTTTCTGGTTGCGTTTAGACATAGATTAACCTTGCAGTGGGAACAACGCACGGACGAGTAGATCCTTTTTTCTCTGGTGTTGCAATGTCCACATGAAAGCCTCTTTGTATAAAGTGGCAAGTGCTGTACTGTTTCATCATATCTTGTATCATCACGATTT
Organism: Cherax destructor; assembly: GCA_009830355.1. Lineage (NCBI taxonomy): Eukaryota > Metazoa > Arthropoda > Malacostraca > Decapoda > Parastacidae > Cherax > Cherax destructor. The sequence goes on along the minus strand of WNWK01027864.1, from coordinate 21,104 downwards.
CTTTTTGCATAGCGACTGAAATGTTCATCATCAATTGAAGAAGACCGTGAAGTTGAACAACTTGGAGAGGATCTCATGCTCCTTGGGATTTCCTTGGTTGGCTTTCTTGCTGAATGGGAGATGGCAAACCGAAAATTCTTGAGGTTCATGTATTTCTGTTTCAGAGCAGCACAGTGACGCCTGTACAACAACCAGCCATTGACACAACAAAGATCAATGACATATCCAAGCAGCCTCATGTACCAGCGTTTTGCTTTGAGTGGAGACTTGTAGAGATGCACCAACATATCATTCTTATCTATGCCTCCCATATGGGCATTATAACTCTTTATGACTGCAGGACAGTCAACATCTACCTTTTGTTTGTTCTCCTTGCTGTACCTCTTTATCTTTGTCATAGGTTTGATGCCAATATCGTTTGTCAATAAAGTAACAGCCTTTCTGTCTTTCCAACGTACAGCAATGATACCATCCACTGACAAGTAATCCATAGCACCCCTTTTCACCTTTTTTGTCCATGTCTTTGACAGACGTAAGTGGTGGTTTTCCAATTCTTGTCTCCCTTGCAGTGCCTGTGTACCTGCAATTGAATGTAGTATGCAGATATTTCACTAGAGGCAAACTGGTGAAGAAGTTATCTGCATAAATTGTACTGGTGTTTGTTTGGTTCATAGTCTTTGCAAGGCAAATAACAATCTTGGAACTTATAGGCATTTTTTTCTCCTCCTCTGTTAGGCTAACACTGTGATAATCAAAGGTTGTTTGACCTTGATACATCATTATGTCATGGATAAACCCATCATCACTGGCCCGGCAAAAAAGTTTAAAACCCCATTTATCAGGCATGGTCCTGATATATTGCCTGAGGTTTCCTGCTCTTATTCCCTTATATCCCACCATTACCTCATCAACTGATTGCTTTGGTGTAGCTGGAACCTTTAGGCATGATTTCTTTAGACCATCAAACAATGGTCTTATCTTATGGAACTTGTCAGCTGTTGCCTTGGTATTATCATTTATATGAATTGCTGTCCTCAGTAACCTAAACATTTTAGATGTCATAACAGTTGTAACATCAAGATGACAATGGTGAAGGGACCAGTAATCCTCTAAAGAGGGTAGGCTGTCCATACTCATGAATATCAGAATTCCAACAAATTGCATGAGCTCTTCAGTAGTAGTGTTGAAGTTAGTATTAACATCTTTCTGTACTGCATACAAGTTCGTGTTAAATACAAGGCTTTCTAACATTTCAACAGTAAATAATTCACAAAAATATTCAAATGGATTCTTGACATGTGTTGGTACTTCATGTTTGTAGTCAGGTAATGGAGTATTTGTTATGTCAAGTTTCCTCCAGGTGCCACTAGTGTTGTTGACAATTATTTCATCAACCTCATCTTCAACTACTCTTTTTCGTATATTCCTTCGTTTTACACTAACTTGCTGACTTCTAGTAGACAAATCTTCATGTTCATCTTCACTTGAAGAGGAAGCATCTGGCCGTGGTGGCTCATATTCATCCGCAGAATCCACTTCCTCATTACTGTCACTGTCATCACATAACTCTGGCACAATGTAATCCCTTTTTCTTTTTCTTTTTTCCATAAAAGATATTTGTGTTTAGCTGAAATGAACAGAAAACACAAAATGAGCATCGAAATTGAGCAAATTTTATAAATTTACAAGGTAAAAGTACTCATATATCAATGTATTTGATTCAGCATGCAATTGGTAGCTATTATTGACAAAGATGGCCTTATTGTTATTTGTTAATCCATGATATATGATACCTTCATTGGCAAATTTGTTAGCACCATTGTCTGTTTTAGCCTCACATATGTTACACTCAGAGGCACGTGACATTTTGTTCTGTCAGGCCGAGCCACATAAACGATTCAAAAAATGTAAACAAAACTTCAAGTGCATTCATTTGTTACTTATAAATACCTCAGGCAATTCATTTGCATCTCAAAATGAGGTTAAAACATTCAATAATGCACTGCAAACACATTCAGTAACTTACCGCCATTCTGGAGTGGTGTAAATTGGTGAAATATCAAGAGAGTCAGGTTGGAAATGCACCTTCTTCAACACTTCAGAGAGTACTGAAGACTTCTGCAGCTCCCAGCCAATAGCAGTCGACAATACCCAAGTGACGACACATTCAAGCTCCGCCCAAAAGGCTTGTGATTGGTTGGAGTGAAATTTGAAGTCTCTCTCAGGATATGCTTTGTGCTCATGGCGCCATGAAAACCATGCTTTTTGCGCCTCGTATGTGATGACGGCGCGGTATAGGGTAAAGTTGGTTGTCCCCTTTTGGATTGTAAAAAGTATTTCTAGATACTATTTTAAAGGATTTATCAATTACGTTGTTTGAGTATTTTAGATCATTAGCTATTTCATAAATTTTGAGATTTCTTAATCTATGAACTCTGGACTACAAATACGTTAAGCTCTCAAAAACATTGATAAGAAAATCGACAGTTTAACTCTATCTTGATGTGAAGAATAATAGTGTACATAGAAACAGTTATTTGTAGGTTATCTGTAAATTTAAAATTTAAAATATTTGTTACCCTTAATAATTAAAACATCTAGGAAAGGCAATGGGTTATTTACTTCGAACTCAACAATAAAATTTATAGAATGAGCTAAGCTATTTAAGCTAACAAGGAAATGGTTTATATCTACATTCTTACCTGGTGTTTACCTGGAGAGAATTCCAGGGGTCAACGCCCCTGGAGCCCAGTCTGTGACCAGGCCTCACATAATATCATCAACATATCTATACCACTTAGCTCTATTGGGAAGGAGTGTGTTAAGCAATCTTGTTTCAAGCAATCTTGTTTGAAAAAAATCCATGAATAAGTTACCAAAAACAGGTGAAAAAGGATTTCCCATTGCCATACCAAACTTCTGAGTGTAAAAATTCCTCATTAAATACAAATTTTGTATCAACAATACAAAGTTTAATAAATTTAATGATAGTAGGAATTGGCAATGCAAAATCGTAATTAACAAGTTCTTCAGATAAGAAACTTAGTAAATCATCAATTGAAACTTTTGTAAACAAGGAAGTAACATCAAAACTAACCATGTTGAAAACATTTAAATTTTAATTTGAATTTGAATTTTAGTCAGTCAAGGTGCTTAATTTATCCACAAAATTTTTGTTGTTTTTAACATTAAAATTAGAAAATTTTCCAATAATTGGGCTCAAAAAATCTACAAGCCATTTAGATAAGTTATAAGAAACTGAACATATGGAGCTATATAACTCTATGTTATATAGTTAGACAACTGGATTACCTGGTTTGTGTGTTTTTATTAATCCATACATATAGGGTAAAGATGGATTAGTGGGAGTAATTTTTTTAATTAATTCATCTTTACCTTTCAGTAGATGTTTTATTGTTTTATTGAAATTGTTGTTAAAAGTTTCTAAGAGATTCCTTCTAAGTTTAAAAAAGGTTTCAGTACCATCTAGGAGATTATTAATTTTATCTGGTAATCAGTTTCTTTCAAAATTACTATTGCATTTATTTAATCTGCTTTAGTAGGATGCATTTTTTTATTATTAATAAGTGAAGGTAATTGTTAATATTTTGTTTTAACATAGAGTTATATACCATCCCCTTACTAATATTAACTTCATCAGTGGATAAATCAGAAGATTTTCTAAGTTACAAAAGGCTTTTGCAATTTCATCATTGTTAAGTTGTTTTGAAAGTTGCAAAACTTAGACCGAAACGTACAGCACCAGCTGTATTTTTATGTAATATTCCATGATAAGTTAATTACAAAATTGTTATTAGCAGCTTTGTCCAATCAATGTTTTCAATTAAAACGTCTAATTTTCTTTGTAGTTTGTTTTTGATTTCATTACAAATTCTTCTGAGTTTATTATAGCAATGATCCAACATACTGATGGAATGACCTGATTAAAGGAATATTTTCTCCATCAGAATGGAAACATATTATGTTGGATCATTGCTATGTTGGATCATTGCTATGTTGGATCATTGCTATGTTGGATCATTGCTATGTTGGATCATTGCTATGTTGGATCATTGCTATGTTGGATCATTGCTATGTTGGATCATTGCTATGTTGGATCATTGCTATGTTGGATCATTGCTATGTTGGATCATTGCTATGTTGGATCATTGCTATGTTGGATCATTGCTATGTTGGATCATTGCTATAATAAACTCAGAAGAATTTGTAATGAACTCAAAAACAAACTACAAAGAAAATTAGATATTTTAATTGAAAACATTGATAGGACAAAGCTGCTAATAACAATTTTGTAATTAACTTATCATGAAATATTAACTTTTTGTTTTTATAGTTCGATGATAATGTTAGAAGTGGCAAGAGCGCTGGGAATGTCGCTATTTTTTTCACAGTGGCTGTTCTGCATATTGTGATATCCCCTGTTTGCTGTGATCATTATATATATATATATATATATATATATATATATATTTTTTTTTTTTTTTTTTCAACAAGTCGGCCGTCTCCCACCGAGGCAGGGTGACCCAAAAAGAAAATACTTTCATCATCATTCAACAATTTCACCACACTCATACATAATCACTGTCTCTGCAGAGGCGCTCAGATACGACAGCTGAGAATAAGTCTCTCCCAGCTGTCACTATCCCAGACCCTTCCTTTAAAGTGCAGGCATTGTACTTTCCATTTCCAGGACTCAAGTCCTACTAAATCAATTAACTGGTTTCCCTGAATCCCTTCACAAAATGTTACCCTGCTCACACTCCAACAGCTCGTCAGTTCCCAAAAACCATTCGTCTCCATTCACTCCTATCTAACACGCTCACACATGCTTGCTGGAAGTCCAAGCCCCTCGCTCACAAAACCTCCTTTACCCCCTCCCTCCAAACTTTTCGCGGACGACCCCTACCCCGCCTTCCTTCCCCTACAGATTTATACGCTCTCCAAGTCATTCTACTTTGATCCATTCTCTCTAAATGACCAAACCACCTCAACAACCCCTCTTCAGCCCTCTGACTAATACTTTTATTAACTCCACACCTCTTCCTAATTTCCACACTCCAAATTTTCTGCATAATATTTACACCACACATTGCCCTTAGACAGCACATCTCCACTGCCTCCAGCCGCCTCCTCGCTGCAGCATTTGCAATCGATGCTTCACACCCATATACGAGTGTTGGTACCACTATACTTTCGTACATTCCCTTCTTTGCCTCCATGGATAACGTTTTTTGTCTCCACAGAGACCTCAACGCGCCACTCACCTTTTTTCCTTCATCAATTCTATCGTTAACCTCATCCTTCATAAACCCATCCGCTGACAAGTCAATTCCCAAATATCTGAAAACATTCACTTCTTCCATAATCCCTCTCTCCAATGTGATATATATATTTTCTTTATTTAAATCGTTTGATACCCTAATCACCTTACTCTTATCTATATTCACTTTCAACTTTCTACCTTTACACACCCTCCCAAACTCTGTCCACTAACCTTTGCAACTTTTCTTTAGAATCTCTCATAAGCACAGTATCATCAGCAAAAATTAACTGTGTCAACTCCCATTTTGTATTTAATTTCCCAAAATTTAATCCCACTCCTCTCCCCAACACCCTAGCATTTACTTCTTTTACAACCCCATCTATAAATATATTAAACAACCATGGTGACATTACACATCCCTGTCTAAGACCTACTTTTACCGGGAAGTAATCTCCCTCTCTCCTACACAGCCTAACCTGAGCCTCACTATCCTCATAAAAACTCTTTACAGCATTCAGTAACTTACTACCTATTCCATACACTTGCAACATTGCTCCCCTATCCACTCTATCATATGCCTTTTCTAAATCCATAAATGCAATAAAATCTTCCCTACCTTTATCTAAATACTGTTCACATATATGCTTCAATGTAAACACTTGATCTACACATCCCCTACCCACTCTAAAGCCTCCTTGCTCATCTGCAATCCTACTCTCTGTCTTACCTCTAATTCTTTCAATAATAACCCTACCGTACACTTTACCTGGTATATTCAGTAAACTTACTCTCCTATAATTCTTATAATCACTTTTATCCCCCTTCCCTTTATATAAAGGAACTATACATGCTCTCTGCCAATCCCTATGTACATTCCCCTCTTTAATACATTTATTAAACAACAATACCAACCACTCCTGCTTTTAACATTTCTGTCATGATCCCATCAGTTCCAGCTGCTTTACCCCCTTTCATTCTACGTAATGCCTCACGTACCTCTCCCACACTCACATCCTGCTCTTCTTCACTCCTAAACGATGTTGTACCTCCCTGGCCAGTACATGAAATTACCGCCTCCCTTTTTTCATCGACATTTAAAAGTTCCTCAAAATATTCCCGCCATCTACCCAATACCTCCAGCTCCCCATCTACTAACTCCCCTACTCTGTTTTTAACTGACTAATCCATTCGTTCCCTAGGCTTTCTTACCTTGTTTATCTCACTCCAATTTTTTTTCTTGTTTTCAGCAAAATTTCTTGACAGAGCCTCTCCCATTCTTTCATGCGCTCTTCTTTTGCACTCTCTCACCACTCTCTTCACCTTTCTTTTACTCTCCTTATACTCTGATTTCTATTAACACTTCTGTTTTGTAAAAACCTCTCATAAGCTACCTTTTTCTCTTTTATCACACCCTTTACTTCTTCATTCCACCACTCACTCCTCTTTCCTCCTGCACCCACCCTCCTATAGCCACAAACTTCTGCCCCACATTCTAATACTACATTTTTAAAACTATCCCAACTCTCTTTAACCCCCCCCCCCACTACTCATACTTCCACTAGCCCACCTTTCTGCCAATAGTTGCTTATATCTCACCCTAACTTCCTCCTCCCTTAGTTTATACACTTTTACCTCTCTCTTACTTGCTGTTGCCATTTCATTTTTGTCCCATCTACCTTTTACTCTAACTGTAGCTACAACCACATAATGATCCGATATATCCGTTGCCCCTCTATAAACATGTACATCCTGAAGCCTACCCATCAACCTTTTATCCACAAATACATAATCTAACAAACTACTTTCATTACGTGCTATACCATACCTTGTATACTTATTTATCCTCTTTTTCATAAAATATGTATTACTTATTACCAAACCTCTTTCTACACAAAGCTCAATTAACGGTTCCCCATTTACATTTACCCCTGGCACCCCAAATTTACCTAATACTCCCTCCACAACATTTTTACCCACTTTAGCATTAAGATCCCCAACCACAATTACTCTCTCACTTGGTTCAAAACTCCCCACACACTCACTCAACATTTCCCAAAATCTCTCTCTCTCCTCTACACTTCTCTCTTCCCCAGGTGCATAAACACTTACTATAACCCACTTTTCACATCCAATCTTTATTTTACTCCACATAATCCTTGAATTTATACATTTATATTCCCTCTTTACCTGCCATAACTGATTATTCAACATTATTGCTACTCCTTCTTCTAACTCTATTTGAAACCCCTGACCTAATCCCATTTATTTCTCCCCACTGAAACTCTCCTACCCCCTTCAGCTTTGTCTCACTTAAAGCCAGGACATCCAGCTTCTATTCATTCATAACATCTACAATCATCTCTTTCTTTACATTCAAACATCCCACTTTGACGGTTTTCTTCTTTTTCTTTTTTAGTAAATCTATACAGGAAAAGGGGTTACTAGCCCATTGTTCCCGGCATTTTAGTTGACTTTTACAACACGCATTACTTACGGAGGATTCTTATTCCACTTCCCCATGGATATGAAAGGGAAAGCAATAAGAACAAGAACTATTAAGATAAAATCAAAGAAAACTCAGAGGAGTGTGTATACATAAACGTGTACATGTATGTGTAGCGTGACCTAAGTGTAAGTAGAAGTAACAAGACGTACCTTAAATCTTGCATGTTTATGAGACAGAAAAAAAACATCAGCAATCCTACCATCATGTAAAACAAATACAGGCTTTCGTTTTATTATTATAATTATTATTATTATTATTATTATTATTATTATTATTATTATTATTATTATTATTATTATTATTATTATTATTATTATTATTATTATTATTATTATTATTATTATTATTATTATTATTATTATTATTATTATATCAGGCCGTTTCCACCAAGGCAGGGTGGCCGAAAAAAGAAAACTTTCATCATCATTCACTCCATCACTGTCTTGCCAGAGGGGTGCTTTACACTACAGTTATAAAACTGCAACATCAACACCCCTCCTTCAGACTGCAGAAGACACTGTACTTCCCATCTCCAGTTTCCCATCTCCGGTTTCACTGACTCATTTTTAAATGTTACCTTGCTCATATTCATACAGCACGTCAAGTCCTAAAAACCATTTGTCTCTATTCGCTCCTATCTAACACAAGCATGCTTGCTGGAAGTCCAAGACCCTCGCACACAAAACCTCTTTTACCCCCTCTCTCCAACCTTTCCTAGGCCGACCCCTACCCCTCCTTCCCTCCACTACAGATTTATACATTCTCGAAGTTCATTCATTTTGTTAAATCGTCTCTAAATGTCCAAACCACCGCAGCAACCCCTACTCAATCCTCTTTATAATAGTTTTAGTAATCCTGCACCTCCTCCTAATCTCCAAACTACGAATTCTCTGCATTATATTCACACCACACATTGCCCTCAGACATGACATCTCCACTGCATCCAACCTTCTCCTTGTTGCAACATTCACAACCCATGGTTCACACCCCTATATGAGCGTTAGTATAACTATACTCTCATACATTCCCCTTCTTGGCTTCCACGGACAAAGTTCTTTGTCTCCACAGACTCCTCAGTGCACCACTCACATTTTCTTGTCATTAGAATGATTCACCTCATCTTTCATAGACCCATCTGCTGACATGTCTACTCCTAAATATCTGAATACATTCACTTCCTCCATACTCGCTCCCTCCAATCTGATATCCACTCTTTCGTTACCTAATTTTTTTTGTTACTCTCATCACCTTACTCTTTCCTATATTCACTTTTAATTTCATTCTTTTACATACCCTACCAAACTAATCCACCAACCTCTGCAACTTCTCTTCAGAATCTCCCAAAAGCACAGTGTCATCAGCAAAGAACAACTGTGACAACTCCCACTTTGTGTTAGATTCTTTATCTTTTAACCCCACACCTCATGCCAACACCCGAGCATTCAGTTCTCTTACAACCCCATCTATAAATATATTGAACACCTCGGTGAAATCACACATCCTTGTCTAAGGCCTACTTTTACTGGGAAATAATCTCCCTCTCTCCTACATACTCTAACCTGAGCCTCACTGTCCTCGTATAAACTCTTCACTGCTTTCAGTAACCTACCTCCTATTCCATACATTTGCAACATCTGCCACATTACCCCCTATCCACCCTGTCATACGCTTTTTCCAAATCCATAAATGCCACAAAAAACTCTTTTCCCTTATCTAAATACTGTTCACCTATCTGTTTCACTTTAAACACTTGGTCTATACACCCCCTACCTTTCCTGAAGCCTCCTTGTTCATCTGTTATCCTGCTTTCTGTCTTACTCTTAATTCTTTCAATAATAACTCTACCATACACTTTACCAGGTATATTCAACAGACGTATTCCCCTATAATTTTTCATGCACTTTTGTCCCTTTTGCCTTTATACAAAGGATCTATGCACGCTCTGTGCCAATCCCTAGGTACCTTACCCTCTTCCATACATTTATTAAATAAAAGCACTCCTAAAATAAATAAAACCACTCCAAAACTATATCTCCACCTGCTTTTAACATTTTTATCATTATCCCATCAATCCCAGCTGCCTTACCCCCTTTCATTCTACCCACTGCCTCACAAACTTTCCCCACACTCACAACTGGCCGTTCCTCACTCCTAAGATATGTTATTCCTCCTTGCCCTATACACGAAATCACAGCTTCCCTGTCTTCATCAACATTTAACAATTCCTCAAAATATTCCCTCCATCTTCACGATACCTCTAACTCTCCATTCGTTCCCTAGGCTTCCTCAACCTATTAATCTCACTCCAAAACTTTTTCTTATTTTCAACAAAAATTGTTGACAACTCACCCACTCTCTCATTTGCCCTCTTTTTACATTGCTTCACAACTCTCTTAACCTCTCTTTTTCTCTCCATATACTCCTTGCATCCCTTCTACTTTGTAAAAACCTCTCATATGCTAACTTTTTCTCTTTTACTACTCTCTTTACATCATCATTCCACCAATCGCTCTTCTTCCCTCCCGCACCCACTTTCTGAAAACTTCTACGGAATACTCTAACACTACATTCATAAACTTACCCCCATACATCTTCAACCCCATTGCCTATACACTCACTATCCCATCTATCCTACAATAGTTGTTTACATCTTACCGTAACTGCCTCCTCGTATAGTTCATATATATATATATATATATATATATATATATATATATATATATATATATATATATATATATATATATATATATATATATATGTCGCCGATTAGGTAAAACTGGTCAATTAGCAAGAACTCATCTAAAATTAAGTGTTTGTAATATTTCGCTGCTCTTGGAATTCCTAGCATTGTAAAAATCTCTAGTTGTGTCGATGCATGCAGGGGATGAGATGAAAGCTGTAAGCCACCTGCCTGAAAGCTGGCTGCCTTGGAATAACGTCTAGCGAAAGCTGGATGCCAAGGTATTGGACCAGTGTGGTCGGTGGCAAAGCACTGCGTACCTTGTCATGAGGGTCGTAGGTTGAGTCTCCGTCGGCCAGAGATCAGTGTTTGTATATATATATATATATATATATATATATGTCGTGCCGATTAGGTAAAACTGGTCAATTAGCATGAACTCATCTAAAATTAAGTCCTTTCTAAAATTTTCTTATACGTTTAAAGAATATATTTTTCATTTATGTTAATGTAAGAATTTATAATTTTGTACCAAGAGAAACTTTGAAAACCTACCTAACCTTATTACAACAAGCGCAATTTAATTTAGCCTAACCCAACTAAATATATTTTAGATACGTTAACATTAATTTAATAATCAACAAACACAATGAAATATATTTTTTCGTTATGTTCAGAATGATTTTGGCGAAATTATTGCATACACAAATTTTCACTTGTCTTATATGGCAAGGTGAGCGTTGCTATTTAATAATCGTAAGTTTATTTAATCGGACGACATATATCATATATATATATATGTCGCCGATTAGGTAAAATGGTCAATTAGCAAGAACTCATTTAAAATTAAGTCCTTTCTAAAATTTTCTTATACGTTTAAAGATATATATTTTCATTTATGTTAATGTAAAATTTATATTTTGTACCAAAGAAACTTTGAAAACCTACCAACCTTATTATAACAAGCGCAATTTAATTTAGCCTAACCCAGCTAAATATATTTTAGATACTTTTACAATAATTTAATAATAAACAAACACAATGAAATATATTTTTTCGTTATGTTCAGAATGATTTTCGAAATTATTGCATACACAAATTTTCACTTGTCTTATATGGAAGGTGAGCGTTCTATTTAAGCCAAAATCGAAAGTTTTACCTAATCGGAGACATATATATATATATATATATATATATATATATATATATAAAAAAAATATATATATATATATATATATATATATATTCTGTAACAAACTCGGCTAGATGGGGATCGATCCCGTATTGTTTTATTAATGGACGATTCTACTATATATATATTATAATCAAAACTTAGTGCTAAACCAAAAGGACCCACAGTTGCAGGGTAGGTGTGTTTACTATGTTTACTGTGTTTACCTTGATCTGAGACTACCGATTATGAGGAATGCTGAAGGAAGTATAATCGAAAGATGTGTAATAAATCTGTTGCTGTCAAATATCAAAGAGGGAGTCTGTGTCAAAGGTGGGGCAGTCAGCGAGGAGGGAGGATAAAGTAAGGGTGTTAGAGCTATGACGACGTAGTGCTTGCTGGTAAACAGGACAGGACAATAGAATATGGACAATTCTAACAGAGTGGAACTGGCCGTCTCTACATGAGATAACTATGATTGGGACGTGTGTGTACGATGCCAAGACCGGAAAGTGTAGTCTCCCAACCACGACCTCGATTATGAGAAGACTTAAACACGGCTCGATAGAACGTAATTTGTTGTGAATCAACTCAGACCAACGGTTGTGAAGCTGGCGAGAGATTACTGCAAAATAATCTGAAAATGAAATACCCCTATATGAAACTGAAAGGTCATGTACCGAGCAGAGCAGAGTCCACCTGCTCGTTGACCTGACCATCAACATGACCTGGGACCCAGCAGAAAATGATTTTGTTTTTGCTAGAAATGCCGCACAACTAAAGTTGTATACAAAGAACTAGGTAATGGGGAGAATGATTTTTTTTTTTATAATTGGCAAAGCACCAAAGGAGTCTGAAACTACCACAAATGTTGAGGTAGACCGCGATGCAATACGTATAATCTCTATGAGAACTGAATACAGCTCAACTGTGAAAATGCTCGCCGAGTCTAATAAATGACCTCGCACAATACTGTTGGGAACACTGCTACAAACCCGACACCGTCAGAGAATTTAGAACTATCAGTGTAAACTGCAATGGCGTGAGAATGAGACAGAAAAGGGGAACAAGAAGCAACTTTAGGTGGGGAAGAACAGACTCGAACTGTCGCAACCTCCCAAGGAGGAAAAAAAAAGTTAGATGCTAGACGCCAGGGAACCAATGAAGAGAAACCAAGAGCGAGTGAAGACGAAGAGAAAAGGGATGAAGTAAAAAGAGATGATGAACAAATAATGGGCCTCTACTAACGTCCGTTGCTATTCTATATGTCGAAGAATCGTGCCATTCTCCACCATCTTGGGCTTCCCAAGATGGGAAGGTATTCCCTTTCTGCCTACCTTCTGCTTCATGTTTCAAGGTCTCCATCTGTGGGCCCCGGATGTCAACCCTTCCACACTCCCCACTTCCAGTTTTTGGTTTCGCATTGTCCCTACTCCAGTTCCATCTGTGTCCCCTTTCCAGTTCCATTTTCCCTTTCCCTAGTTCCATCTGTGTCCCTCACTTTCCCTAGTTCCATCTGTGTCCCTCACTTTCCCTAGTTCCATCTGTGTCCCTCAGATGAACTTCCTTCCTCACTTTCCCAGGTTCTGCATTTTGTTATTTCATGAGATCTTCCTAGGTGCAAACTTGGTCCTTTCTAACTGGTCTAGACTGGTGTTGTCATAGTTAGGTGAGGTCATAGGTGTGGTCATAGGTGTGGTCATAGGTGAGGTCATAGGTGTGGGCATAGTTAATTTACCTCAAGACCTTTGTAAAAAAAAATCAAAATTTTGCATTAAAAGACTAATTAAAATTACTTGCTTCTTTTCTTGTTAATTTACTTACTTGATTCTTCAACACTAGTCAGTCTCTCTTACAGAAGCTTGGTATTGAATTTGTGTCATCTGTAGATTCCAAATTGTGTTTTAATAGACAAAACTGGAAACAAAAGTTTGAATCAGTTTTTGCCTGTTTGTTCTAACTTACCGTTTTTATTCAAGAAACTGTAATATAAGTTTGCGTGTGATATATTGAGAATTCTTCTACGTTCCTTCAGGTCTTCAACGTTAATGTTTATCTGTATTAATAACTTATGTCTCACTCTGTATTTTTGCTATTTCATGCGTTGAAATACAGACGCTGGTATTAAACAGTATGGGTTATCATCTGGATAAAGTGGCCACCAAAATACATCTTCAAATAATGTTCCTCCAGGTAATTTTTATGAAAACCTCAGTATACCTGTTATTTACATTTTTTCCTCCACTCTCAGCCAAATTTCTATGATTCTTTAAGTTTTCCTAATCTAATTTTCCTACATTTCCTGCTTTTCATTTGCCTTTAGTCTCCGTAAGGGTCTAAATCAGCAGCGATCCTTATCTGCCTGAGCTATCTCAGATCAGATCAAGTTTAGGTAAGACCCTTTCGAGTGAAGTGGGGAAGTGGGTAGAGTGTAAGAATAGTTGGGTGAGAGGAAGAATATTAAGGTGGAGAGATAGTACCAGGGCTTAACCCAGTAGCTAGGTAGATAGTGATTCAGGATTTTGCAGATTTTACGACTTGGACACGGCATGGCAGTTCTGTGGTACAGGGCTGGCACAAACAACGACACTGCAAGGCACAAGGGCTATTCGCTTTTAGGTGCTAAAAACAAATTGAAATAAAGGTTAAAAGAACATTTTTTTAAGGTCCACCCCTGTAAAGACAGGGATGCAGCTATGTTAGCTGTTGCTGTTAGCTGTTACTAGCTAGTGAACAGGGGGTTTGGAGCAGGAGCTAGGATTGAGTTGAATAAGTTATGTGTAATGTTAGGTCTGCGGATACTGTCGTCTAGGTATGTGGTCCAATGGTCATGTCTGGTTTCAAGTCTGTCTATTTGTTTGTCGGTGAGTGTCTTCCAGTACACGTTCAGGGCCGGTATGTTCGCCTGGATGTGAAGGGATTCGCTTGTGAGGAAGTCATCCCATCTGGTGTTAGACACCCAGCGCAGAGCTCTGTTCTGGATGCGTTGTAGCTTTAGTTTGTTGGTCTTAGCAGCTAAGGAGAGGGCTACAGGGCAGTAGGTTAGGAGTGGTCTAATGAGGGTTTTATAGAGGTGAAGTTTGGTGTGAGGGAAGCTCGTTTTATTTTGTATAACCCTTGGAGGACTTTTGCTGCTATTGCATGTTTAGTTACGATGTGTAGGTGAAGTCTAAGGCTGTGGTCAAGGGTTACTCCTAGAACTGAGGTTTTAATTGTCCGAGGGAGGTATGTGCGGGTTTCTGCTGTTCTGATTTCTATCCTTGGCGGAGGGTCTCTCCTTCTGTAGTTAAAGTAGGTTATGTTGGATTTTGTGGCATTTGTTTTGATTCTCCATTTTTGTTCCCAGTATGAGATTTTGTCTACTTCATCTTGTGTTCTACTTACTAGGTGATTTATATTACAGTGAGTGATGAGTTGGGTTATGTCATCTGCATATGCAAATGTGATGAAGTCGTCATGTATTGGCGTAGGGATGTCATTGGTGTAGAGTATGTACAGTGTGGGGGAGAGGACAGATCCTTGTGGGACTCCTGCATGTAGTGGGAAGTAGGCTGAGGGGCATCCTTAGAATCTGATTCTCATCGTTCTATCGTCTAGGAAATTGCACAGGAGTTTTTTTTATGTTTGAAGGGAAGTTGAAGTTTGTGCATAGTTTTTGCTTGAGGCCATTGTGCCATACTGTGTCGAAGGCTTTTCCTACATCTTTTGCTAATAAGGCTGTCTTTTTCCTTTGCTTTGTGTTGATGTAAATGTAGTTCAGGATGATGTTTAAGGCATCTTGGGTGGATCGTCTGGCTCTGAAGCCAAATTGTCCTTCAGAGAGGAGGGAGTTGTGTTCGAGGAGTCTCCTGAGTCTTTGGTTGATGAGTCTTTCGTAGAGTTTACCAAGGACTTCGAGTAGACTAATGGGACGGTAGTTTTTGGGGTCTGTGTGGTCTTTTCCCGGTTTAGGGATGAGGATTGCTGTAGCTGCTTTGAAGAGGAGGCGAAAGTATCCTGAAGCTAAGGAAGCATTGAGGAGGTTTGTGTAGGCTGTGATGATTGAGTTGGGTAGGTGTTTGAGTATGAGATGGTTTAAGCCAGAGGCTCCAGGGGCTTTCGGAGGGAGTGTTTTGAGGAGTTTATTTATGTCAGCAATTGTGAGAGGGGTATCGAGCTCTTGATTGGAGGTGAGGGTGTCAAGTTGGATAAACCTGTCAGGTGTTGTTTGCTGTAGGTTTTCACGGTTCCAGTGATCAACTTGCTGTGTGTGTAGCATGGCATTCGGGTGTGGGGGTGAGGGTGAAGATGTTCTCCCAAATGAGTTTAAAGGTGTTGGTTGCTGTCTGTGGGTCAGTGATGTGTGCGTTGTCTTGGCTGAGGTGTTTGAATTTGCTGCTAGTGATGGTGCCTCGTACTTTCGTAATGAAGGTCCAGAAGGCTTTGGGTTTTTTTATCCTCTGTTCTTCTGCCTTGTGGATTAGTTGGTCCCAGTGTGTGCTGTGGTCTAGTTCGAGGCTGCGTAGCATGTTGTTTTGGAGGTATGTGAGATCTTGTCGGATTTGAGCGAATCTATGTGTGTTTTGGAGGAAGCGGTTCTGGTAGCATATGAGTAGTCTTTTGGTTCTGATAGAAGGCTTAAAGGAGTATCGCATGGTGTTTTTTTGGGGGGAACAGCTGTGTTTGTTGCAGCAGTGATTGTTTCTTGTATGATGTTGAGTTGTGTGTCTATGTCAGATACTGGTTTATGGTTGTCTTATCAGACATTATCATGATATTTTCAGTCTGGTCTCCAGTGAACATCTCTACAAACGTGTTTTTCCTCGCTCTTCCTTCTCGTTTACCTCTGCCTCCTCTACCATCGCTCTCCAGTTCCCTTTCTAATTTTTAAAATTTTCACTTCAATGCTCTTTGCCCAGTGTTCCACTAGCAACATCCACAACATCCACAGTGTTCCGCTAGAAACATCCACAGTGTTCCGCTAGAAACATCCACCGTGTTCCGCTAGAAACATCCACAACATCCACAGTGTTCCACTAGCAACATCCACAACATCCACAGTGTTCCGCTAGAAACATCCACCGTGTTCTGCTAGAAACATCCACAACATCCACAGTGTTCTGCTAGCAACATCCACAACATCCACAGTGTTCCGCTAGCAACATCCACAACATCCACAGTGTTCCGCTAGCAACATCCACAGTGTTCCGCTAGCAACATCCACAACATCCACAGTGTTCTGCTAGCAACATCCATAACATCCACAGTGTTCCGCTAGCAACATCCACAACATCCACAGTGTTACGCTAGAAACATCCACAACATCCACAGTGTTCCGCTAGCAACATCCACAACATCCACAGTGTTCCGCGAGCAACATCCACAGTGTTCCGCTAGCAACATCCACAGAGTTCCGCTAGCAACATCCACAACATCCACAGTGTTCCGCTAGCAACATCCATAACATCCACAGTGTTCCGCTAGCAACATCCACAGTGTTCCGCTAGCAACATCCACAGTGTTCCGCTAGAAACATCCACAACATCCACAGTGTTCCGCTAGCAACATCACAACATCCACAGTGTTCCGCTAGCAACATCAACATCTGTGTTTACTTTCATTCATACAACCTTTGAAAGATTTTGTTCATCTCGTCTTGGCGGCCATCTTGGCGGCCATCTTGGCGGCCATCTTGGCGGCCATCTTGTAGCTCAGCAAATATACATTCCATTTCGAGTCGCAATGCAGCAACAAATATATTTAGATGTTGCCACTCATTTTTTCTTATTTTGTCTATAGTAGTATCCTTAATTGTTGACTCCCCCCCCCTCCTCTATTTCCCTTATCTTCACTTGTGGAAAAGTGGCTGTGTGATGTGTGTGTACTCACCTAGTTGTACTCACCTAGTTGTGGTTGCAGGGGTCGAGACATAGCTCCTGGCCCCGCCTCTTCACTGGCCGCTACTGGGTCACTCTCCCTGCGCCATGAGCTTTATCATACCTCTTCTTAAAGCTGTGTATGGAACCTGCCTCCACTACATCGCTTCCCAAGCTATTCCACTTCCCGACTACTCTGTGACTGAAGAAATACTTCCTAACATCCCTGTGATTCATCTGAGTCTTCAACTTCCAACTGTGTCCCCTTGTTGCTGTGTCCCATCTTTGGAACATTCTGTCTCTGTCAACCTTGTCAATTCCTCTCAGTATTTTATATGTCGTTATCATGTCCCCCTATCTCTCCTGTCCTCCAGTGTCGTCAGGTCGATTTCCCTTAACCTCTCCTCGTAGGACATACCCCTTAGCTCCGGGACTAGTCTTGTTGCAAACCTTTGCACTTTCTCTAGTTTCTTTACGTGCTTGGATAAATGTGGGTTCCAAACTGGTGCTGCATACTCCAGTATGGGCCTAACGTACACAGTGTACAGGGTCCTGAACGATTCTTTATTAAGATGTCGGAATGCTGTTCTTAGGTTTGCTAGGCGCCCGTATGCTGCAGCCGTTATTTGGTTGATGTGCGCCTCAGGAGATGTTCCTGGTGTTATACTCACCCCAAGATCTTTTCCTTGATTGAAGTTTGTAGTCTCTGGCCCCTAGACTGTACTCCGTCTGCGGTCTTCTTTGCCCTTCCCCAATCTTCATGACTTTGCACTTGGTTGGGTTGAACTCCAGGAGCCAATTGCTGGACCAGGCTTGCAGCCTATCCAGATCCCTTTGTAGTTCTGCCTGGTCCTCTTCCGATTGAATTCTTCTCATCAACTTCACATCATCTGCAAACAGGGATACTTCGAGTCTATTCCTTCCGTCATGTCGTTCACAAACACCAGAAACAGCACCGGTCCTAGGACTGACCCTGTGGAACCCCACTCGTCACCGGCGCCCACTCTGACACCTCGCCACGGACCATGACTCGCTGCTGTCTTCCTGACAGGTATTCCCTGATCCATTGTAGTGCCTTCCTGTTATCCCTGCCTGGTCCTCCAGCTTCTGCACTAATCTCTTGTGTGGGACTGTGTCAAACGCCTTCTTACAGTCCAAGAATATGCAATCTACCCACCCCTCTCTCTCTTGTCTTACTGCTGTCACCCTGTCATAGAACTCCAGTAGGTTTGTGACACAGGATTTCCGTCCCTGAAACCTTGTTGGCCGTCGTTGATTAAGCTCCAATTTCCTTTCTCCATGATTGCTCCATGTCAGTGACACTGGTCTGTAGTTTAGTGCTACGTTTCTGTTCCTTTTTTAAACATTGGAACTACATTTGCTGTCTTCCATACCTCTGGTAGTTGCCCTGTTTCGATAGACGTGTTGAAGATTGTTGTTAGGGTACACTAGCTCCTCTGCTCCCTCTCTCAGGACCCATGGAGAAATGTTGTCCGGCCCCATCGCCTTTGAGGTATCTAGCTCGCTTAGTAGCCTCTTCACTTCCTCCTCAGTTGTGTGTATCGTGTCCAGCACCTGATGGTGTACCCTACCTCTCCTCCTTTCTGGAGGCCCTTCTATTTCCTCTGTGAACACCTCTTTGAATCTCATGTTGAGCTCCTCACACACTTCGTGGTCATTTCTTGTGACCTCCCCTCCTTCCTTCCTCAGCCTGATCACCTGGTCCTTGACTGTTGTTCTCCTCCTGATGTGGCTGTACAACAGCTTTGGGTCAGATTTTGCTTTCGCTGCTATGTCATTTTCGTATTGTCTTTGGGCTTCCCTTCTTACCTGTGCATATTCATTTCTGGCTCTACGACTGCTCTCCTTATTCTCCTGGGTCCTTTGCCTTCTATGTGTGTGTGTGTGTTGTGTGTGTGTGTGTGTGTGTGTGTGTGTGTGTGTGTGTGTGTGTACTCACCTATTTGTGTTTGCAGGGGTCGATTCATAGCTCCTGGCCCTGCCTCTTCACTGACTGCTACTAGGTCCTCTCTCTCCCTGCTCCATGAGCTTTATCAAAACTCGTCTTAAAACTATGTATGGTTCCTGCCTCCACTACGCCACTTTCTAGGCTATTAAACTTCCTGACAACATTATGACTGAAGAAATACTTCCTAACATCCCTTTGACTCATAGGAGTCATCATCTTCCAATTGTAACCCCTTGTTTCTGTGTCCCCTCTCTGGAACATCCTGGCTCTGTCCACCTTATCTATTCCTCGCAGTATTTTATATGTCGCTATCATGTCTCCCCTAACTGTATATTTCTAGTGTCGTCAGGCCGATTTCCCTTAACCTTTCTTCGTAGGACAATCCCCTTAGCTCTGGAACTAGTCTTGTTGCAAACCTTTGCACTTTCTCTAATTTATTGACGTGCTTGACCAGGTGTGGGTTCCAAACTGGTGCTGCATACTCCAGTATGGGCCTGACGTATATGGTGTACATAATCTTGAACGATTCCTTAGTGAGGTATTGGAACGATATTCTTAGGTTTGCCAGCCGCCCGTATGCTGCAGCAGTTATCTGATTGATGTGTGCCTCAGGAGATGTGCTCGGTATTATACTCACCCCAAAATCTTTTTCCTTGAGTGAGGTTTGCAGTCTTTGGCCACTTAGACTATATTCTGTCTGCGGTCTTCTTTGCCCTTCCCCGATCTTCATGACTTTACATTTGGCAGGGTTAAATTCAAGGAGCCAGTTACTGGACCAGGCTTGTAGCCTGTCCAGGTCTCTTTGTAGTCCTGCCTGATCCTCGACTGATTTAATTCTTCTCATTAACTGCACATCATCTGCAAACAGAGACACTTCTGAGTCTATTCATTCCGTTATGTCATTCACATATATGTACCAAAAACAGTACAGGTCCTAGGACTGACCCCTGTGGAACCCCACTCATCACAGGTGCCCACTCTGACACCTCGTCACATACCATGACTCGTTGTAGCCTCCCTGTCAGATATTCTCTGATCCATTGCAGTGCCTTTCCTGTTACGTTTGCCTGATCCTCTAGCTTTTGCATTAACCTCTTGTGAGGAACTGTGCCGAACGCCTTCTTGCGCAGTCCAAGAAAATGCAGTCTATCCATCCCTCTCTCTAGTGTCTTACTTCTGTTACCTTGTCATAAAACTCCAGTAGGTTTGTGACAAAGGATTTTCCTTCCCTGAATCCAGGGGTCAACGCCCTGCGGCCCGGTCTGTGACCAGGATATTTATTTCACTGTTATATTCGCTGTTATTGTTTGGTATAGTTGTTGGCTGTAGTGACTGTCTTCCATACCAGTGTAACTGTCGTGACTGTCTTCTATACCAGTGTAACTGTAGTGACTGTCTTCTATACCAGTGTAACTGTCGTGACTGTCTTCCATACCAGTGTAACTGTCGTGACTTTCTTCTATACCAGTGTAACTGTCGTGACTGTCTTCCATACCAGTGTAACTGTCGTGACTGTCTTCCATACCAATGTAACTGTCGTGTCTGTCTTCCATACCAATGTAACTGTCGTGACTGTCTTCCAAACCAATGTAACTGTCGTGACTGTCTTCCAAACCAATGTAACTGTCGTGACTGT